>VWZW01000879.1:2099186-2253707 GCA_013397115.1 Edolisoma coerulescens | reverse complement strand
GGGGTGGGGTGTGTTTGCTTAACCTGACAAATTTTATTTCGTGTATTTGGAGCTTCAATTTGGTCTGTGTGACAAAGCTTGTTAGGTGTGAAGAATCTTCCCTGGATACTACCTAATCTCACTGGAAAAATATGGTAGCAGCTAAGCACTGTTTTAGAGATGGAAGTGCATTCATAAAGAGATGGATTGGTCTCCAACTGATTTTAAGGATCATATTCTGTTCAGAGAAAATGCATTGCCGTTGAGTCACTTCTCAGCTGTATTCAGAGCTTTGACAGGCCATAAACACAGTTCTGATTCTCCCTGGCTAGCCTGAGTGTCTCTGATAGAGTCCTAATGGGTAAAAGGAGGAAAAGGGAAGAAAACTAGAATGCAAAATCCATCCATAGCACGTTAAGATTAGCATACTTTGTATTTTAGGATTGGAAGAAGATTGCTATTGAAAATAGGTACATAATTTCTCTACCTTTTTTTCACAGTAGAGAACCGTGGAATTTCTTTATAGTTCTGCTCTTGAAACTAGTAGGAAATAAATTAGGTCAATGTTCTAAAAATTAGGGAATTATGTACAAATATTGATATTTGTCCTGTACTGGATATTTTGTTGCTTACAGGATTCTTTCTCTTATTTATTGTTTTGAGTGTCCAAGTGAAGATATGATATTTATTTTTTTAAATAGGCTGAGTATTGTTCTTAAAATGACTGGTTTGATTCCTATGAGTAACTTGCAAAGTAAAGTCTGTAAGCAAGAATATCAGAATCTGGTACTGACTTATCAAAAAGTAAAAATATATGGAAATATATTAACTTCTATTCTCTTCTTTAGATCTAATATTCCTGTATTTTAGTACCTTGTCCTAAACCATATTTAGTGTTCAATATATTGTGCAGTGATAAAAAATAAATTATTATTTACTAAACATGTCTGTGGAGGTGGCATGAATTGTCTGTTGGCCTGATCACATCGTATTAGTACTGAAAAATTGCATTTATCTGTTTATTTATTTTGTATTTTCAGGTAAAGATTGAAAATCTGGACTATCACTACTTTCTGCCTTTGTTCTTTGATGGGCTTTGTGAAACAGAATTTCCATATGAGTTTTTTGCTCGTCAAGGAGTCCATGACATGCTGGAGCACGGTGGAAACAAGATTCTTCCTGTTGTTCCTCACCTCATTATCCCAATAAGAGGTAGGTGAACCTGTAGGAGAAAAATCCATAAATTGTATTTATATGATGCAAATTTTTGAAAAGTTGCTAATTAAGCTGTAAGACATGACAGTCTGAACATCACATGAAGATTATTGCAAATGTGAATAAATTTTAAGATATAAGGCCAGAAAGCTTATGCCTTCAGTCCCCTGATATGTGCAGTCTTTCAGAAGAATAGACTCTCTGGTTAGTGTTTTTCTTACTACAGGGTGGCACTTGGTCTTTGGAAATGGGAAGTGACATTTTCTTAGCTGATTTTGTGTACTTATTATGTAAATCCTCTACTGTACAGACCAGTTCATCTAAAATGACAGGAGAAATCAACAGATGGCATTTTAAAAATATTACTTTTATTACTTTTTAAAGTTTTATATATTTAAACATAGTTTTTTGTAGAAAAAAAATTGTAAAAAATAATAAATTATTTTAACACAAATGTAATACCGCTAAACTTCAAGTGTACTACCACTAAAACTTTATTTTCTTGAACCATCCAGTCTTTCAGATATATTGTTTTGTCCTTTCCTGTTTCTTTAGGTCAATACCTTGAAGAGATATTGTTCTGAGCCATTATCCTTCTCTAGTTAGTTATTGTGATTCTTACATCTGCACGCTACACCTATACTAATAGATGCTCTTGTTTGTTAAATTTGCCTTCTCTTTTATTCTTAATAATTAGTGGTACCATTCCTGTCCTTTGTCCTGTCCATGAGGCACTTCAGCTTTAAATACAGTTTTGTAAAAGGGGAAGTGAATGTAGTTTGGAGCCTGATAATACTGAAATAATAGTGTGGGAAGGGTCAGAATTGTGGTTTTTTAATTCAATTTTTTCTCAATTTAAAAAGATTGATTATAGATGTCACTATCTCTATCTTGCTGTAGTTTTGAAAATGTCAAAAGGAATATATGATATCCAGAATGTTTACTCTGTAGTGCTTGAGAAAGGTTATGAAAACAATGTTACAATTTTTTCTCTCTAAAAGGGAAACACATAAATATATATATGATATAATTTCTTTAGAACTGTATTTCCAACATCACTCAAATATATCTACAGTAGTATCATTTTTTTTGAAAGCTGAAATCATTTCTTCAGAAAAGACTGTAAGTTTATGACAGCACCTATTCAGTTAGGATTTAAAAGTCTTGCTGAGACCAGAATCTAGCTTAGATATAATTACCTGGAAGCTTTAGCTGTTACACAGCATTTGGAATTAGAAAGAGACTGCTGGGTAAGGATATTTGTATGGGTTTGATATGTAGTCTTAAGTCATAATTTGTGGTGCTGGAACACATTCAGGAATCTGCTAGCTAAATTTAGTTGCTGGTTCTGCTTTATTTCATTCTAAAGTGCTTATTTTTTATTTTAAAAAGTCTTCTGTATTAGCTTTAATATGTGAAGAGTCTAAGTATTATCAGTGATAAAGGCTTCTTCCTAATTTAAGCCATACTAACATTAAAAGACACCACCATCAACAGGAGTTTGAAATTGTCTACTTTTAAGGGGTTTTAAATTAGCTATGACTGTGTAATACAGCAGCGTAGCCATAGCTATACATTTCTGTGACTCAGCTGCATCCACAATAAACTCAGCTATGTTTTACACAGATTACTGTCTCTAGAGTGTCCCACTGGGTGAGTTATTTCTGATTAACCAGTCTTCTTCTAGACCACTACCATATTTCTACTGTGAAAGAGTGAATCAATTGATTGTTAGGCAAGGTAATATATATGATTGAGGGGAAAAGGCTAAAAGAATGACAGAAAAACAACTCTACAGATAGAATGCTTTTACAAGCAGTTTTCTCATCTCCATGTTCATCAAAGGAATATATTAGTAAAGACCTAAATGTTCTCTAAAAACATTTCAAATTAATATTAGAATTCTGTATTATATTTTAATGATTTAAAGAGAAATTTGCCTTCCAGCCATCCTTACTTAAAGTTCACATATTTGAGCACTGTATCATTAAAGATGAGAATTATATTTTTTAATCCATCTGTGGGTTATTGTAAGCCCAAATCCTTTCAACAAATTTTTTTCTGGTTAAACAAGCAGTGACTAAAAAAAGGCAGACAATTGAAATTAACAGGCCCGGTTTCTCTTCTAAAATACCTGAAATATTATTAAAATAATAAAGAAGAATGCTCTTTAGTTGAAAAATAATTCCTTTTTTTTTTGTCACACTGGAAGGAACTTTTTTTACTGGAAATTCAGAGGAAGAAAAAATCCCTCAAGTTGGAGGCATTAATTTCTCAGAGAGAAAAATGTTCAAAATACATTTTGATTTCTCAAAATATAAACTCAAAATATATTGTATCTTGCACTGGAAAAACATTATAAAATAGTTTATAAATATAGTCATTGCATGACATAAAACTTAGAAGAAACAAATTACCTGTATATGTCAAACTTTTAAGGAATCCAACTAAAAATAAATCAAATCCAAAATCAGAAAATGGGATTACTTAAGGTGTAGGGCTTTTTGCCCCCTTTCAGAGAAGATGTAGGTAAACCCATTTGTCTGAGTTATTTAAACCTCAGTGAAGATCTATAAACTGAGATATATGGCAAGTAGCAAAGTACTTTGCAGAAGTATCATGAAAGTTCTGATGCACAACACACAGCGAAATATCTTCTTCTCCAAAAAGTTTCCTATTGTTATTTTCATATTGCAGATAGGTAAGAAAGCAGAAGGAGGCCAATTTTGCCCCACATCACAGACTGTATTGGTGGCAGAGAGCTGAACAGAACCCAGACACAGTCCACTGGGAGAGCAAGCAAAGATGTCTGTAGGTTACATAGGTTCCTTATTTTTAGGAAAGTGAGGAATCTGTCTAGCCTTTCCATGGTTTTTTGTGTGGTCATTATAGGAATGTAAAATTCCTTTTGATACTCATTTTTGGGGCAGATTATTGCTTTTAATATTACATTTGCCATAACTAATGTCAGATCAGAAAAGCCATTAAGTGCTTTTGCTTGCTTTCGTTAGGCTTCCGCAACTCCCAGATTCCTGACTGCAGGGTTCCCCGATGTTCTCTGTGTGAGACACACGTGCAGACATAAACACTGAGGGAGCCAGAAGTTCCTACAGCTTTGTCTCTTATTTCTATCTGTAACATCAGGGACATGCAACACAGTGTGTGGAAGCACTTCCTCTCCTTTCAGAGGCAGTGAGCATGCTATCATTCACATTTGCTTTGCTGGCAATGTAGTTGTAGGAGTTTTCAACCCCTTCACACATAAAATCACCAATTGTTCCAGCTCCCACACTCTGACTTTTGCTAATGCAATTGTTTATTGAGCAATTCAGTGAATCTCCCATCTAGATGTATAAAAAAATAAAATAAAATAAAAAGCCAAAGAACCCAAATCTAAAACAAATCTAAAATATTTTCAGAGTGGCATTACTTTTAAAGTCAGGTCATTTCAATGGTCTAGTTTATAAATGCACTGCCATAAATGAAGGAACAGTACACGATAGCAGAGACATTGGAGTGAATGGGTAGAAATGATCAGTCAGAAGATCTTCATACAGCTTTGCTAATGAAGATAATAATGTGAAATTAAACACTTAAGTATCTTGGATCACCCACTTGCCAGAATCTTTTCTGTTCTGTGCTGTGAATCCTAAAACAGATATGTAGACAATCTGAATTTAGGCCCAAATGCCAGAAAAGCTCACATCTTTGCACTTGTAACTTAGAAGGAAGTATTGTTTCTACGCAGTTTCCATCAGCAGACCAGTTCTTCTGATTGAGTCCAAAAAGAATAATCTCCATCCTCAGGAACACTGACATTTTCCTTTTTGAGGCTTTTACCATGCTGTTAAAAATAACTTCTGTGATACAGTAAATCAAAGACACCTTAAATTTTGTTGAAAATGTTTCATTAAGGAAACAGATTTTTTTTTTTGAGTCAGATCTAGAGTAATGAACAGAGCATTCCTCCCTCAGTGTCACCTACAGAGTCCTGCAATATTTTTATGGAATAAATTTGGTTTTCTGGTCTGTAGTCATTTTCTTTCTGCAAATTGTGTAAGTTGATTTCTATCACCTACAGAAACTAAGTTAAAACTCTAATGTAATTATAATTTTCCTCCTGGCTGACTGTTGCTCTTGAGAACCAGTTCTGGTTATTAAGATCACAGACTGAAAGATAAAAGTAAACAAGCTTGCTTTTATAGACTTAAAATGCTTTTAAAGAAAGCAAAGGTCTCTGGTTTTTTTTAATTGTCTTGATATTCAAATACTAAAGCATTTCCCCTACAGGTTTCATCAACCAGTACAAGTAGCTGCAATTAGATTTATGTTAGATTCTTCTGCTCAAAACTGGTCATTTCAGGTATTTTCAAATGGTATAGCAAGTAGATTCTTTATTACTGCTGTTTACTCTTGTCTATGAGGAGAAACTGTGTTTCTTATTCAATAAAGATAAATCTCATCCATGTTTGGAAAGTGAAATCTGCAATTAACATCTCTGACTTTTAAAGCTGGGGTTAGAGCTATTCTTTCCTGAATTTATAAATTTAATAATAAATAGCATTTATTAGTAATGAATTTCATCTGCAATTGTATCACCCAGTTGTTCTGTAGTCTTAAAGTCCTTTTACAGTCCTTCAGAGCCAGTCCTTGTCTTTGGCATCTGGAATAACTTGGTATCATCAAAAACCTTTGTTATCATCAGTATAAAGTCTTCCCAATCACCTATGGAGCTAGTAAAAAACATAAACTTCAGCGCAGATTCCTGCAAGGCCCTACTAGTGGTACTCCTCCTCTGTGATCATTTATTGTTGCCCTCAGTTTCTGTCTCTAAGTCTTTATTTATTTGGATGGAAGCCACGGCAGTTCAGTGATGGACCTTATCAAATACCTTTTGAAAGTCTAAGAAAACTGTATTATCAAGTTTTTCTAGTCCACATTATTCTTCTTCAAGGATCTACAGAACATTTAGAATGCTATATTAAGTTTTGCAGTACAGATGCCAGTACTACTGGTCTTTGATTCCGCAGACCTTTTTTGTAAATGGCATCCCATTTCATTGATAACAGATCTGTTTTCATCAGGAGGGAGGCTACTTGGTGCAGTTTTCGTATCTTAGCACAGAGGAAGGAATGTACATCTAGGAATGAATGGAGACTGTAGACTGGCATAGTCACTGAACAGGTTTTTGGGACTCTCTTCTAAGTGTTCTTTATACTACATAATTAAATTGGGTCCACAAATGTTAATAGAATTCAAGCTTTATAGGAGCTGATCTAGTAAAATGCTACAATTACAAGCACAACTCAAGCTGAAAAAAGCCACTGACTTTCTCTTCTGTATTCTGCTAGATCATGTTTCTTGCAAGCATCAATGTTTCACTTTTGGATCTTAGCCTTTTCTGCACCTTAGTCTTTGTCTTTACAAAAATAAGTCCTTGATGATAAAATTGACATAAGGTTTTCATGCCTTGCCCTGTATTTCTCCTTCCCATCATTTTACTGTAACACATCACTCTTTCAGTTGTACAAAAAGAAATTTGTAACATCTGTATTGTTATTTGGATCAGGCTCTTACTGGACTTCTAAAAAGCATAGAACACAAGGTTCTTACTCTGATTTTTATTCACTCTTGATTGAAACGCTGTGTTTGGTAACAGCCTTCATTACTGTTCTGTGAATTTAGCATAATACTATTGTATAAGTGCAGGTAGTTAAGTATTATACACTTCGGAAATTTTGGACAAAATTTTGTAAGAGAAGTATGTATTGCTTTAATCAATTGAATTTTGAGAACCCTTCATGTTAGGAGTTCTTTAAACCTGACTCTGTGAATTTAAAAGAAGCCCTTGATCAACAAGGTTAAGTAGATCACAACAGTCAACCATTTTTATCCTAAGTGCTTGTTACCCCACAGGATTCCTACTCTATGTATCTTGTTCTGCTTCAGACAAAGAATTTTCTGAAACTGTTGCCTCATTTACCAATTGAGTGAGAGATATGAATGCAAACTAAATTTGTTTTAATGTTTGGTTGTGAGACGTAAATAGAAAATGGAAACTGTTGGTGCACTTCTAGGCATAGATTCACAGATGTATTTGAAAAAGAAGCTGAAAAGAATTAAATTATCAACATAACTTTTTATATAACTACCAAAATCTAAAGTTAGTATTTAGGGATGTGGTGGAAGTTTAGGGAAGCTGATTTGATTCCGTAAAGCTCAGGATATCAATGTGCTATCTGGGAGAGAATGTTCTGATTGGATCTCTTCTGTGGAAATACATTGTGTCATGAAAAAGATGCACTGTGTACTGGGAGTAATGCTGTCATGTCTCCTGGCTTATAAAATCTATCAATCTCATCTATCAGATGAGAACTGTGGCTTCTATTATAGACAATATCTGGGACTGAGACAGGATTTTCCATACTGCCACATAAAAAAAAACCAAAAAACAACTTATATAACTTCTAGGTCTTTTCTTTGAGATTTTAGAAGTGTTACTCAAGAAAAAGACTTGAATGTTTTAAAATAATTATTTCTATTCCTTTATTTGTAAACGTCTAGCTAAATGGATAAGCAAACAAGTGGCATATATTTTAAGATTCTACTCTTAGTGGAAATTAACAAAAAAAATATTAAATTTACATCAATTTACATGAATTGCCAATGAAATTTATCAGAAATTAAAAATACAGTGGATTAACATTCACTGTTAATGAATTTGTGTTTTATATTGTCTCACTACTAACAAGCTTTAAGAAACAGCACTAGGGTGTTTTAAATATGCCTTCAAATTTCGTAATTATCTTTTACTTTGGCTTTGAATAGTAGAAACAGAACTAACTCAGATACTGAACTTTTAAATCAGATATTTAATCTGCTATCATTGTAAAATTATCTTTTATTTAAGAAAGTTATGATGAACTTCAGAAAATATTTGTTTGGAAAAGATATAGCAGTACAAAATAACATATGTTTGAATGAAAAATACTTCATTATATACTTCAATTGAGCAATTATTTAAACTGGAGGATTTCTTGGAAAAGTGAAATCAGAAGCAGAATCTTCCAGTTTATACCATTAAAGTATAAAACATCAAAACTACTAAGCAACAGAGTCAATTTATTGGGTTGGAGTTTTTTGCTGCTTAAGAGAGTGTTACAGTAGTCTAAATAACCAAAGAGAAATGTGTACCACTGAGGGAGGAAAGTCCTCTCAAAACCCTTTAGGGAACAGAAAGGTATCTTTGACTGAGAAGCAAGCCAGTTTTTCACTTTGCTGTTACTGTGAAGATCCATGTCTTACAGTAGACTTCTAGACCAAGAGGCAATAGACTAGAATGCTTTCTAAATTGGAATACTTTGGATATTATGCATCTTTCCTGCATTTGGGCTATGTAGCTGTACTGTACCAAGATTCCTAAATGGTCTGCTTTATTCCTGTGTAAGGATACTAGTACTTTCTTCAATTTCTGTTAACCTCTGGATATCACTGACATTTTCCAATGTATTGGAATGTACTTTTTTCATATACGGCATTAATATTTTCTTCCTTTTATTCATGCGGGAGAATGGTCTGTAGTGATGGTAGTATACAGAAAATAATTACCAGATTTTCAAAAGATAAACAGATATTTGAAAGTGGTGTATCTTTGGGGCAGCAACTGCCCCTAATTGAATGTTTATAAAGTGCCTAATATAATCAAGCCAGGAGCTGGTTGACTGCTATGCATGCTACAGCCCAAATATTTAAGAATAACAGTTCTGTAGTCAAAATGATCTTTTTTTTGATATTTACAAGTATTTTCCAAACACACAGTGCCAATTTCTGCAATTTGAAGGGATTCAGGCTCAAATTCTCAGTCTGTTTGATTCTACCATATCCATCTGCATCCATACCTCTGCAGGCTGCAGTGTGTGCCCTACTCTTATACCAGTACCAGGCAGCAGCAAGCACAGCTGTGGGAGGTGCACCCAGGCAGAGGAACTCCTTAGCTTAGTGACAGAGCTACAGGAGGAGGTGGGTAGGCTGAGGCGTATCGAGGAGAGCGAGACTGCTGAAATTGCACCCTGTCTTCTCTGAGACAGGCACAACAGGCAGACACACAGGTTCCCCGCCCTTTCTCCGCCTGGGAAAACAGAATGCCTCAAGGGACAGGGAGCAACAAGTTCCTTTGCTGGCACGACAAGCGTATCTCCTCTGGGACTGCCCCAGCTTCCTGGGTGCCCTTATACAATAGGTACAAGGCTCTGCAAGTGGTACCAAACAACAACAAGGATAATGGTTCATCTACCCTGAAGGTGTCACAAAGGTTTAGTTGACCTGTGCCCTGCATCAAAACTGCTTCCATAAAAAAAATCAACTGGTCATTTTAATGAGAGGGTACCATCATCAGCTAACAGAAGGCTCAATATGCAGACTGGACCCACTTCTTGGGAAAGTCTGATGCCTCCCTGGGGCCTGCAGGGGTTAAAGATGTGAAGAGAAAGCTTCCTCTCCTCATATGGCCCCATCTTTAGTTGTAAGACCAGGTATTGTCAGAATACCCAGAATATCCCCAAGCTGGAGATAGGGGTGAGGGCCTTCAGAATGAAGCCACCATAATCCAATGAGAAATGGTTACCTAACCAAAGGTTACCTACCTTCTGCTCCTCTTGGACAGAGACAAGTCTATAGCATCAGATGGGATCCATCCAAAAGTTCTTCCTAGGACAGCCATTTCCACTTACATGACATACTCTACATGCCTAAAAATAAGGTTTTTCATCCTCTGGGACAGCTTCTACAGTCCATAAATACTATTCCTGGGAGTGGGTACAATTTGTTTGTTAAGGATTAAGAAGCAGCGATTTCTGTCAATGATATATCCCTTAATTAATTATTAGTGTGTGCATGAATAATTAATTTTCCTAATTTGTAATAATTCATGAAATTGAATATGAATATTCATTCATGCTTGTATGCATGACGTAACTATTGTACTGAAAATTACAAGTGTTAGTGATAATTGCCCTATTAGTTCAGTTAGCTATTATTTATGTGCATGACAAGTTAGTAGTGAATAAATCTGTATGTTGGAACCCCAAAACTTCCTCTTCCAGTCACTCTTTCATGAAAATGAATAAGGCCTGTTTCTCTCTGACAGAGTACCTGGGACCTGGACTCAATCTTTAAAATTGTATCTGGGGGTCTCTCTTTGCTAAAGCAGCCTTAGAACACCTATCCACAAAAGCGTAATTTGGAATAGCCAGCCTCTTTGCTGGAACTTAGTGTGAGCGGGCTGCATTGTTGGGATCCCTGTCCACACGTTATTATGCTCAGAGACAAGATGAAATTAAGTGCAGCCTGGTGACTACAATAGGGACTAGAAAATAAGAAGTGTGGAATTCAGTCTGTATTTTCATTTAACTCTACTCCTTTAACTTGGATGATGTGTAATAGTACCTTTATACCTTGGGGTTTCTGTTTTCTAACAGTAGGTTCAGTATCCTGTTCACAAGCATGCCAAGAGGCATGAAGGGAGATTATTTACTAGTTGATTTTTGAGAATTGTCTCTGTCCATTCACACAACCAATCTGGTCTGCCCTTGCTTGGGAGATCTAGTTCTGATTTTTAACACTCAGCAGGCATGTGATAAGAAGCAGAAGCAGGTGGGGTACAGTCCATTTGCTTAAAGAGGTGGAAAAACTGACACTGCTACTTTGTGAAAATGCTGCTTCATTCCCGATGAAACAGCATTCCCGTGCGCTGATAAAATTCAGCACTGGAAATACCGGATCACAGAATTGTAGAATCATAGAGTGGTTTGGGTTACAAGGCGCCTTTAAAGATCATCCAGCTCCCGTGCATCTGCAATGAGTAGAGACACCTTCAATCCTATTACTTCCATTTGAAGAGACAGTTCTTGAAGAAGTTATTAGTAACTCCTCTTCAAATTTTTTTTGTGTTCTTTGCTACAATTTTTTCTAGATGCTTATACTTTGTTAGGGCGTCTTGAATCAGGTATTTATATATTTCTGTGTTTATAAAAAATAGTAATGAAAATGATCTTATCTTTTTAAGTTCTGCCCCAATGCAATGATGTAGAAGTCTATGTAAGTGGGCAGAACACTGGTGGGCAGACCAATATATAAGAGCATACCAAATTTGACAACTGCTGACAAATTTATCCAGCTGCATAATTTCAGAAATGCTTTTATAAATAGATGGATTTTGCAAGGAAAGAAAAAAACATATTTCAAGCATGACTCATTTTTAATTACAAGAGAAAATGCAAAGTACTTGCTTTTAGTAAAATTAAAAGAGATGAAACAAGAGGTTTTTATGAAATGTTTTAGTGTCATGAGACTAGAAGCATGACACTGAAAGCTAAGAGAAAAATTTAAGTAGGCTAGACAAAATCTTCTTTTTCCCCTAGAATGTTTTCCTTTTGAAAAAAGCCTACAAGGTTTGTTTGTGGGTTTTTTTCTATAAACATTTGCTTCATTGTACTGATTCTCAGAATAGTAGGATTTGTCAGTTGAATGAATAAAATCATGAAATAAATGAGTACAAACATACAAACACTAATTGTTGTACTAGAATGCATCTGTTGTCAACCTTTGCAGGTTGTCTTGCAGTTGTACAGTTGCATTGACCCCAAATGGTACTTACTGAACATTTATTTTTCATTTGTTTGGACCACGCCAGTATTATACAGGCAGCATGAGGGAATAATGAGCTGCATTCTTTGGGTTACTGAAGAGTCAGCACAAATTGTGGGAACAAATAACAATCAGACAAGGCAGTGTTTTATAACATCAGGACTGCAATCCATCTTTGGGATCTTTCTAAGCTGGGCTAATAAAGGCCCACTTACAATTCCCGACAGAGTATAGTTTAATTAAATTTGTCCATTAGAGGACTCCTCCCCCTCCCTCTACATTTTAGAAATTAATTCTGCTTTCTGCCTGTTGTTCTTTTTGCATCACAGATGCACTGAACCTTCGTAACCGACAGATCCTCTGCACCACACTGAAAGTCCTCCAGCACCTGGTGGTGTCAGCTGAAATGGTGGGGGAGGCCTTGGTGCCCTATTATCGGCAAATTCTCCCAGTCCTAAGCATCTTTAAGAATATGAATGGTGAGTTATCCTAACAGACACTGTGTCTTTCAAATCCTAAGGCAAAAAGGGGCTTGAGGCAGGGTTAATTAACAATGTAGTTAAGATTTATTACTGTATATAAACTCAAATCCATTTGGAGCTCTAAATAATGTAAACTCCCCCTCTTACTATTCCCTAAGGATGCACTGAAATTAACAATTTCATTTATTACTCCTTGCACGTACAGTTTATTTAACACAGTACAGAAGCAGTGAAGCAGTTCTATAATCTTCCAATAATTAAATTGTAAAGTTTTGTAACAGTCTTTTGAATACATTAATAAATTGCAAAGGTTTTTCCCTCCCTCCAACACATTAGTTTAGTCCAGCTGTTTTATTCCATTCTGCTCTCCACAAGCAATTTGCTGCTTACCAGAAGGTTTAGGAAAGATTGAAAATAAAAGTAGAGATCAAACTAATTAATTTGAGGGTCGAGAGAACTCCATGTTAAAGAAGAATTTCAAGTTAGATAATATTGAGCAAAACAGTGAAGTTTGTAGTTATTGCTGCACACTTAGCAGGTTTTATTATAGAGAAATTTAGAACTAATTTATATCTACAGTTAAGTATGTGTTTTCTTTGTAGTGCAGATCTCTCCAGTTTCAGTCTTTAATAACTGGTACTGTGAGTTCTATATACTGTAAATGTTTACACCACAGTCACCAGCTAAAATCAACATGATGTATATTGCTTTTGCCAAATTAATCTTTAAAATATTTTTCTGTAGTAAATCTATCTCTACTTATTTTCAATTATCTACGAAGTTACTGATTTTAAAATTTCTGTTATTGACTTGCAGCCATATAGGTGAAAAGAAATTAATTCCTCACAAGCTTTCAAAAGAGGGTTTTCATGAAATTCATGGCATTTTAATGGTTCTCTGCAGGACTCCTTCCTATTATACTTTCTGTTTGCATTACTACAGAATATAATACCTTATACTCACTCTTTAGTAAGTATAAGATTCAAATCAGATTGAAAAATGCCTATGCAGAGACTGACTTGAAGGCACAAATGAAATTTACATTTTAGATCCCTTTAAATACATGTACCTCTCTGACTTTGTTTTACTTAGTGAGAAATGTGCAGTAACATGGATTCACAAATGCAAGTTATTTCTGATGACAGCTGTAGCTTTCCAGAAGTCGTAGGATGAAAGCTTATGAGTGAAATCAGTAGGCTGAACTTAAGCAATTTCAGTAGGGCTCCTTATGAATTGGAAGATTTCCTCCTAGCAGATCTAATTTCATTATCTGGCACAAAAAAAGACTGTAAAGATTACTCTCATTGATTAATGAATATACCACACATGGTTTTTTCCAAATTTCAGCCTGAAGTAACCCATAAATTCTCTTGACCGGACTTTTCTACAGTGATTTCAGATGAATAATAGGGAAAGCTCATGTGTAGCCAGGTATATAGCTTAGCAAGGCGTTAGACCCAATCTAAATATATCTTCAGTTTTGATTGTATTGTGAGCAAAATAAAACGTATTTTCAACATATTTGCATAAGATCTGTGCTCTGTGAATTTGCGCCTATATAAAACTACACTAAATCATGATATTTGACATTTTAGAGCTAAAGCCCCAAAAATAAATGAAAAGTAAGAGTCAAAAATTAACTGATTTTTTTGACTCATTACTTTTTTGAAATAAAAATTTTGAAATTTTAGTATTACCAGGAATGAAATAGATGTATTTGCCAGGCCTACCTATGAAACTGTTCAACTTACTCAGTACTTATATGTGGATGATAGGGAATACCTCTGTCTTCTCCTTCCACAAAAAGATTATATTTCATTCCTCCTTCACTGGTGGTTGACAAAATACAGGGTCCTTCTCTCCTCTTTCTATCTCACATGAGCTAATAGGCAACTGAGGTGCAGGTGTTTGCTCCCAGTTGTAAGCAAATTGCAGAGGCTGATCTGGGCTATTTTCTTTACTGCTTATTGGTACAGCTGAAAGAAGGGGTAAGTGAAGTGTAAATTTTTCTTCCTTCTTTTCTATAGAGCTTGTGAAAGTAAGAACTGTGGTTCATCTTCCAGGACTTGTATGATTTGCAGTCTATTAAGTCAGGCACTGTGGAAGTTTGTCCAGAATTAAGTTAACTGGAAGAAGCTATGTTTTAGTCATTGCCACCTCACTAGATCAGTATCTATCTGATGAAAGGAACTCCTTCTCAAATTCAGCATGTGTGAATACCACTCTCAGTAAACAAGCTTATAGTCAAGAGAATATTAAAAAAGAAAAAAAAAGAAGTGTTATTAAGGAGTTACGGTCAACCTACCTTAAGTTCAAGTTACCTGGTGACCAATTTAGAACAAACCAAAATTATTCTTCATGCAGTGTGTGTGATGAGAAGCTCTGGAACTCCCAACTTGAAATTCTTTAGATACAAAAGGTTTCCATGAGTTAGGTGGAGGCTCAGAAATGTCATAAAAAAGAGTATATTTCTTGTTTAGTAAAACACATGTGTCATTGCTATTGGTAATTTTTGTAAATTATGAAAAGGTAGAGTATTGATGAAAAATAAATTAGAAGTTTTAATCACTGAAAACATATAAAACATGTTCACCCATCTGAGTCATAAGATACAGATTTATTTATTAAAATTAAACAATGCAATCTAAGTTATAAATGCCAGGGGGAAGATCCAAACCTCCTGAGACAGCCTGTGCAAAAGCCAGAAGAGAGAGTTCAACGAACTTTTGAAGAGTCTTGTTAGTCAGCAAGGGGCTTTTTTGATGTACAAAGCATACTTGGTCTGTCTGAATTTATGCCCTCTCTGGAACTTAGGCCCTGACTTTCTGTAGATGTTTCTTTTCCCTGGGGTTCCCGAGTGCCCTGTTGCAGAGCATTAAGACATGAAAGAGCAAAGTTCTGGTGGTGTTGCTATCACTCGTGTCTTTATTGGTGGAGAGAGGGAGAGCGCCCTCACCATCTGGCCAGGATATGCTCTGAAACAGGGTTGAAGCTGTCTGTTGGAACTGTTAGCCACAGGTAAAAGGCTGGCAGGAGAGCAGGGAAGAGAGAAGGGAATATGAATATATTCCAGTGACGGAGGAAGAGGAGTACTGCTGAGATACAGGAGTTGTTTGTCTGTTTTCTGGAGACCGGGAGGAGACTAACAGTCTCCAAGCAAGCTTCCCAACATTGGGACTATTATACAAATTTGCTACTATATAAGACAAGAAACTAAAAACGTCATGAAAGTGCTTACTAAGTCTTATTATAAACTCTGTAATGCCCCTTTAGTTTAAATGTGTAAGGTAAATGTACTCTTATAAAACTCATTTAAATCTCATGAAGAGGGAAAGAAAATTCTGTACAGACTCAAATGGAAGTATTCTTCTGTTGTGTATCTTATTTTCTAAGCTGTCTTTTATAAATCTGTGAATTATCTGGGGTAAATACAATGTAAAAAAAATACAATAAGTTTGTTCTTTTATGAAAGCAGATAGAAGAGAAAAATAAAAGAGAAAAAAAGGGGAAGAAAAGGAGTCTTCAGAGCCTGGAATATGCTATTAGGGTGCATTTATGCCAGAATGATGTCTGAAACAGAAATCTGTTCATTAAAACTATTAGACAGTTAGGAATAGCAAAATTCTCCAGTTTGATTTACCTGACTGGTAAATGAAAATTTCCTTTATTTAGTTTAACAGCTATTATCATGTTATCAATTTGTATTATTCAGTAGTGATCAAGAGTAGTTTTGCAGATAAAATGGAGTTAGATGATACCAAAGTATTATTAGGATTTACAGGCCTCAAAGACAGAAGTGTGGGGTGCCCCTGCACAAAGAAGGTACCTCTCCAGCATGGTAATTTCATCTGTGACTTGTTACAGTCACTGTGAGGTAAACAGTGGAAGTAGGGCAGACTGAAGCCTAAGTTTATTTTGGCTGCCGTAAAAATGCCTTGACACTGTCAATAACTTAAAGCTAACACAAGCTTGGGACAGTCTCTACCTATGTAGCCAGTCCTTGAAAACAAAATTTTAGAGGTACGACTGAGAATACCTGATGTAGTTGTATCGTGGCATTCGACCAATGTGAAACCACAAAGCAGAATTATACTGCATGCTTTACAGCACCTGAACTTCACTTGGGAAAAAACATTCTCTTGTCTGGAAGGTACTTCACATACTTTGGAGAACTCTATTTTACAAAATGCAATAAAACTGCATAGACTCTAAAGGAAGAAGCAGGACCTAAGTGTTAAATGGCAAAAGCAAAAGACTATGCCTAGAGGTACAAGTCCTCCCTGTGTTGGAGTTTGAGTATTTTCAGAACTGCCTGTGTATTCCAGAGGCAGTGATGCTCCTTCAAGTGGTTCATGGTTATTGGTAAGAAGCAGCAATTATCCTTTAACGTGATTGAATATGCTCTAAAGAAAAATCTCTTGCCCAGAACATTTCAGCTGTTTCCTTCTTCCACTGGGAAACACAAAAGTCCTTTCACAAAGAATGTCAGTCCTGTTCTAAAATACTTTCCATTTTGCCAACTCTGCATTCAGAAATCTTGTTTCAGATTAAAAAAAACCCACAAACAAAAAAACCCACTGATGTCTTGAACATCAGTGTTTACAAAGTAATCTATTTGAGGTTCTCTTAATTTCTCCTATGAACTTTGAGATTTCAGATTATTCTCAGACAAATTTTCTCATAGTTCCAGTGCTATTAGCTTTAGCTTTTCTTTTTTTCCTTTTAAACTGAAAATGCAGATTCCCAGAGAATTAGTTGATTCATGGTTGAAATTTGCATAAAAAACATCTAATGCCATGAGATTATTGATCAAATAAGCCATGTTAGTATACTAGTTACATAAACTGTATTCTACATCCAGTTTTCACATTGTTCTTGTGCTTCATTATTACACATATTCTTCCTATTCCTATGCATATTTTGGAAGATTTTAATTATTTCTAAGCTTTATTTGAATTCCATCAGTTATAATTTATGAAATTTGAAAACAAAGATTCTGATGTGGCTTTGAGGACACACACTTAAAAGGAGTAAGACCACCATGACAACACAGATCTGAGTGAAAAAATTAGTTTTGATACATTTTCTGGGGTTTTTTTCAATATATACCTTCAGTACAAGGGGATTCAGAATGTTCTGATTTATCAACATTTAATGAAAAATAATGTGGTTTTCCCAAAATGGCATCTGCCAGTAAATCACCTTTTTTAAGCATATAAAGACAGATTGATTGCACTCCAAAAAATGTTATTGCCATACTGGTGAGAAGCAAAATATATTCTTGTCATTCCCAACTGTGATTAATGGTATTATTTCAACAGGCTTTCTGTGAACTATAGTTCTGAGCATATGTATTTAACAAATATTCTTCAATGTTTTTAAGAACATCAAAGCATTTCTTGTGTATGAGATCCACTGATGGTCTTTTAGTGGTATTTTTCAAAAATGTCTCAGTATTTTTTGTCAAGAATCTCATCTTGAAAGTAAAAGTCTCACAAAATAATGCTTTATATTGTAATTGAGAAAGCACAAAGTGATCCTCAATCATTATCAGCTGTTGTCTCACCTTTTTTTGCACTGATCTATCTCATTTTATTTCAATGAGCACTCTTACATATGGAGCTACAAAAAACTCACTGGAACTCGGAAGCACAGGAATTAGAAGTTACCAAGATCCACCTGTATTGGAGAATTTGTTGCTTTAGTGTCTTCAATACAAAGAAGGTGATTTTAAGCTGATTATATAGTAAACTTCTAATGTATATCAATACTCTGTCAGGTACTTTCTAACACATTGAGAGAATCATCACACTTAGATCATAATTGCTGGGTAATTTCTAATTACTATCTAATTTCTTAGCTGAAAATACAGCACCAGTCTGTGCAAAATAAAACTGATTCAGCTGTGATTAAATTGAAGCTATTCGCACTTAGCATTTACTTTTAATGTGTTAATAGTCTAATTAAGTCAGCATCTTGAATTTTTGATAAAAGAAAAATGAAAAGTCTCCTATGTCAGAGGGTGATACATTACATCCAATATTTTCTTTTTCGCTTTTCAGTTTTTAATTTTTTGGGTATTATGACTCAAGGAAATGAGTTTTCTTTTGAATGACAAACAGGGGGTGTGTGAGTTAGGACTTCTGAATTCACAGAAAATTCATGGACAAGTAAAATAGTGGAAGTTTTAAATTTTTCCTGTGCTTCAGTAGAAACAGCTGTAAAATGAATGTAACCTGAACGGGCTTGTAGGCCTCAATTTTGTTTGGCAATTAATCAGAGCTTTCACAAAGTATCAGGAGTGTAGGTATTTATGTCAGTGAAACATCATTTTCATAGAGTTAAGAATTCATATCATGCTTTGCTGTAATACTTCTGTTCAATTTGTGTTCCTTTGGGAAATAATTACCTTTGGAAACACCATGTTTGAGGACGATTTGGACATTCAGGACTAGATTTGTACAGAATTACAGTATCATCTGTATTTCTGTTTATTCTGGATGCTTATACCTGTCTTAATATCAGCAGGTGTGTATCTGGCCTCCAGATGAGACAAGGAAGTGTTTAAGTTACCTGAGAAGTCCACAGTGGAAGCATGCTTTGAGCAAATCTAATGCATAGCTGTAGTACTAACATTGAAACACAGCAGGGATAGTATTTTTAGTTTATTTTGCTTGCAGCTTTGTTCCTAGTTTGTTTGATGTTGGGTTGGCTAAGAAGGCCAATGGTATCCTGGCTTGTTTCAGGAATAGTGTGGCCAGCAGGACCAGGGCAGTGATCATCCCTCTGTACTTGGCACTGGTGAGGCCACACTTCCAATCCTGCGGTCCAGCTTTGGGCCTCTCATTGTAAGAAGGACATTGAAGTGCTGGATTGTGTCCAGAGAAGGGCAATGGAGCTGGGAAAGGTTCTGGAGAACAAGACTTTTGGGGCTGAGGGAGCTGGGGGTGTTTAGCCTGGAGAAAAGAAGGCTCGGAGGGGATCTAATTTGGTCTCTACAACTTCCTGAAAAGAGGCTGTAGCAAAGTGGGGGCTGGTCATTTCTCCCAAGTAACAAGCAATAGGACAAGAGGAAATGGCCTCAAGTTGTGTCAGGGAAGGTTTAGACTGTGTTTTAGGATAAGTTTCTTCATGGACAGGGTTGTCAAACCTTGGAACAGGCTGTCCATGTCAGTGGTGGGGTCACCAACCCTGAAGCTATTGAAAAGACTTGTGGATGAGGCACTTTGGGATATGATTTAGTGGAGAACTTGGCATGGTTAGGTTAGTGGTTCAACTTGATGATCTTACAGGTCTTTTCCAACCTAAACAATTCTATAGGTCTATGCTATTTTTTAAAAAAAGAAAAATGCATGTACAACTATGCAAGCTGGAGCTAGAACCTACAGTTCTTAACTGCTGTGTGACTTGTGTAACTGCTTCATCTATAATTTCTTCTTTGGGTAGGAATTCTCAACTCTTTGCTGAACCTAACCGAACCACACCATAAGGGACGGTGCAGGCTGACACAGATTTATCTAGAAGATACTACCCACAGAATCAGCTAGTTCAGCACATGTCCCAGTTCGGTGGAATTATATATCCATAGGTTCACAGTTCCCTAGCTGCCCTGGGTAGATCAGAACACCTTCAGTTCTGCAATTCTGGTTAAAGGCCTTCAGGCTTTGGAGGAGTAGGCTTTCATACATGTGCCTGAACTTCTCATTTTCAATTGATTTGCTATAGCAGCTCCCTACGGGCTTCTTTTTCACTCTTCTCAGACTCCTGTTTCAGTTTTCAAAAAGCTGAGACACCTACATTTGTTCTCTAGATATTAAGGCTTTCTTTGGATCTGCCCCTCACAATGTAGATTGTTTAAAATTTGACTGCTGCCCCTCCAGCTAGGAGTTATTCCTTTCTCCTGGGTAATTAATTTCTGTGTTTTTTGCACAGTTGGTTTGTAGTTGGTTGTTGGAATTGAAAAGTGATTTCTTCAGCTGGACTTGCCCTGCTGACTTCACTTAGAGCTACTTTCAGAGTACACACTAAATTATTCTGAGAAAATATTTGTTTTCTGTGTAATTCTTCTCTTTTTATGTATGTTTGCAAACAACTTTGCCTTAAGTTTGAGAAGACATATGATTTCAGCTTGTCACATTTATTAAGGTAGCATATTTTTTTTATTTTAAATATACATCTGAAATCTGTGTTCACGTAATAATTTTAAGTTGATTATGTTTGTTTATTGCAGATGTTTTTCTTTGTGTGCTCAATTAGTATTTCTGTTCTGAGAAAAACATTTCTGTGAAAGTCAGTGTGCGGTTGCCAAAATCAGAGAAATTTGCTCTGCACCTGGCTCTCTGTTCTTATATTAATAAAAATAAACCCTGAAACCAACAGGTAGTGGGGAGAGAGAAGCTTGGGAGAGAGGGAACTCCTTGTATGGATGGCAATTTTTCTTGTGGCATCTCTCTCTTCCCCTCAAGGAAAACAGATTAAAGCCCCATATAATGGAATGATACTAGTGGGAACATAAATATTGCAGTGTGATTAAACCACCAAAATACTCAGGTGATTAAAGTGCTTCAGGTCTTTCAGTTATTATTCTGTTATATCATTTCATCTCATTTCAAGATGTTGCTTTTTTCATAGTTTTTGAAGAACACTCTAGGCAACAAAATTGATTTTGTGAGGCCCACAGCTTTGGCCTATTGATTTATTCTTTTATATTGCACATCCATCATCTTTGTTTTTAGACACTCCAGCAAAAAATATGTATTCTTTTTATAACATCATCTGGCTGTCCCAATACTGATGCAATTAGCACATGAAAATCTTTGCTTCTCTGACGGGACTATACTAGCTGAGAGGTACCCTTTTGACCTTTCTTGTTTGAGAATTAGGTGGAGTAGATTAGACATTTATGATAAGAGCATTTGCTTACCAATGTAATCTAATCAAAAAATTGGAAGTTTCAGCTAGGAATTATATTTTTTGGGGAAAAAAAAAAATGCAAAGCCAACCAACCAACCTAACCAAACCAATCCAAACAAAAACCAAAAACAAACAAACAACCCCTAAACCACATGGTTTTATGTTAAGACTTTCCATTTGTACACCATGTTAGGTTCCCTGTTATTTTTGCTTTGAAAACTTAATCAAACATGCAGCAAAAGGTAAGAAATGCCAAGGCATCATTCAACTCTCTCTCTTCTCATTTTGTTTTTTGTATTACAATACAGTTTCTAAGAAAAAGAGTGTGTCACAGTACATGAGAAAAAATTAAATCAATATATAATTAAGGATGTTAATAATTTTTCAGATTTAGCAGTTGTCAAGCTACCCTTGAGCTCAGCTGACACATGACAATGATGGTGTTACTTGTGGCTACTGTCTGCCTTTGATTCTCCAACACAGTGATCAGAAACCCATTTAGGGACGAATTAAATGGGAAAATACTTTGGGCAATAAACAAAGCAGAGGTTGTCAAATGGTACTGTACCTCTTGTCTCACTGGAAAGTGCCTTTTCTACTTCCATAATGCTGGGTATTGGTTAAGACATTGATATTCTGAAGTGATTTTCTATAATCACAACAGTGACTATAATCACAATTTTTCTATAATTTCAAAATCACAATTTTTCTATAATTTCAACAGTAATTGTATACGTTCTTTTTCATTCCCAACAATCCCTGTGTATTGATATGTTTTTTCTTGTTTTTTACTTAATGTTCAATTCTCAAAGACAGAAGCAGATGCATTTCTGATGTATTTGTATGGTTTTTTAAATGATGAGTTAATAATCCATGGTTCCTGACTAAGATTCTGAAGCTCTACAATAGCTCAACTAGATAACAATGATGTGGCATTGAATTGAGCTAGGTGTTGTGACTTGAAATTAAATTTAAGTGTAGTTTTGTATTATACATTAATCCTTATATTTATCTTATGAGTGTGTTAAAGTGTAAGGCAGTAAAAATGATGATCAATTTATGGATAGATATACTTTAAGTGAGCAGAAATTCTAATTAGACATAAAACTTCAGAATATTTCGGTAGCTAGCAGAGTGTAAGGAAAAGAACACATTTTAGCAAATAACTAAGGAGTGAAACTGGATGCATAACACACATAAAATGGAAATTTTTGTTCATAGAATGTTCTGCTCTTGCAAACCTCACTTTTGTGTCTGTTTGTCAGCCCTCTTTTTTCCTTCTAGCATTTTCTCGCATTATTCATTCATTTCCTGATCTCATTGTACTTTATGTGAGCCTTAATTTTGAAGACTTTACTTTTGTTTTTTTTTTTTAATCCGATTTTGAGAATAAAAAAATCTTTCAGTTTTGCTGCTTTACTATTTGTGTCAGTGTATTTGTGTAAGAAAGAAGAGTCCTTCAGCAAATGCCACCAAAAGAAGTTGAATATATTTTAAGAATTAATTTAAGAATTAACTTTAATAATTAACTCCTGCTCAACCAAAGCAAATAGGAGGGAGCATTACAGAGAAAAGAAAGTTTTTTATGATGTCTATCCAGTGTAACATGGTCTTAAGTTACAGGTTTAATAAATGTAACCTCACTAAGGGAAGTACTATGCAAGAAAACGGTATAAATCTGTTTTGAAACTGAGAAAGAAAATTACCTAACCTTTTCATTGTAGAGGAAGTTCCTGAAGTTACTGTAGCTGAGGGATATTTCTGTGATAAATGTGAAGACACTTTCTTCTGAGGATGGTTTTTTCCTTGAGATGGTTTTCCTTCTTGTTATCAGTTAAATACTAAGAAATTTCCATCTCTTCCCTGCCATTGTCTCGGAAGTTGTCCACCTGTGTGTTGTGATTTGAAAAGCAAAGTGAGTATACCTTTCAGTCATGCTGGCTTGACTGAGTGAGCATGAGAAAAATGAAAAGAACTGAGACATATGCCAAGATACCTGAATCTCTTTAGGTGGCTGTGTTTTGGTTTAATGAGAACCATACACTAACAAAAAGCTTTACTGATAAATATAAGAGTGTGATGTTAAAAGCTGATCTGTTCTTTAAATGGTAGATAATATATTGTATTCCTGACTAGCAATGGAAAGAGACAAAATGTATTCAGAAAGGCTGGATATGTGAAATTAGGGTTCATCTTTGGAGAAACCTGTCTCCACTGATTGCAAGGTGAGCCTGGAGAGATTAGCCATTTTAGGAGCAAAATTAGCTTTGGTGAATACACTGTCCATGGGTTAGATTTCAGAGAGAAGCAGGCTGTCCCAGTAGATTCATCTATCATCACAAAAATGCCAGTTGCAAATCAAGGCTAAACAGTGGAGTCGTCATAACAGGCAAATCTTCAGAGATGTTCATGATTACAACTTTGAAAAATAAATGTAAGGCATATGGATAATTTGAGTTGCAGTTTCTGTAATGAAAACATTATGTGGTATGTTATTTGAGCAGCAGCACAAATAGTTATCACAGGCATTATGGAAAGGCAGTTTCCCTGTGGCACAGGAGACATGCTTGTTAGCCCCCAGAATCTCTTCTTGAAAGACTTGAAATTATTTGTGTTCTTTTTCTGTTAAATGAACTCACACATACCTTATTGAACCACCTACTAGTAATGCAAACAATTTGATGAAATCAGATATGAAAGTGAATGATTTTGTTGCCTTGGAATACTTTTTCTATTGTTTCTTTGGTGTAAACAAATACTTGTCATAGGGAGACTACTGTGTCATAGGCCCCACAAGGAAGAGAGTCAGCAAACTTGAATGATCAGGAATGGTTGGCATATACGTATTTCTGTGTGAAAGGGAAAATCATGAACTTTCCATCTGGAATAATGCATGTGTAAGGATGGAACCAGAAGACGTGAGAAGAGAGTGTGTGTGTGATGTGTGTGTATGTGTGTGTGTGAATTCTTTTTTTTTAATGAAGGCAAATCTATAGTGAAGATTCTGTTACATTTTTCTTATGGGTTTAGCAATTCAGGGTTCTGTTGAGGACATGAAAAGATTCTTTCCTATATTCTTGAAAACTAAACTCTTCTTCTACATATTCTTATCAAACTTACAGAAAGCATTCTTGCTTCTCTGGCTGAAACTGGCTGGTAGTGAAGTGTCATTATTTCTTGGATGTAATCGCAGAAAAACCCATGAAACTCAAACTAGGAGCAGAGACTTTTTTGTGGAGGCCAACTGGAGAACAAGAATTTTATGTGTGGCCTTGAAAAAAACCAATTCCTTGTTAATTAGATTTCGAAATATAACATAACTTGAATGGGATATATAGTATAGGTGTATTGCAGATTTAAATATAAATAGTAGAGTATATGATCATGCAAGAAGAGTATTCCAAGACTTTTCTTTTTTTACAAAGGCTTTTCTTTCTGGAAAATAAAATGAAAAAAATCTTTACGCTTGCATTATAATATTCTTAGTCCAAGACACATTCAAAATAACTGGTTGCTATTTGTTTTGTATTCTGTCCTCTGATGCAACTAATCGTTTCAGAACTTCCTGTCCTCTTTTCGGGGTTTCTGACATATAATTTCAGTTGTGTTCCAGATCTTTAGGACATCTCTGGATCATACACTTCATATGAATAATACTGGCTAAGGACTCAATTTGCAATCATTATGCAGATTCTAACCTCTGCAGAGCTTGTTCAGAATTGAGGATTGTGAAATTGCCTGAGTGTCAAACTCCCAAGAAAAAAAGTTGAAATCACTGAATCCAACAAGATTTTTTCCCATTTTTCAGAGTCATGCAGCATATTTGTCAGCTGTGGTGTCTCTACATCGTTCTTTGTATAACTCCTTAGAGAGACCAAAGATATTTGTGAATTATAGTTCAAAAATCTAAACCAATAAAGTAGAAATACAGTCCCAATTGCTATAAAATATATGCTCAAATCTCTGTCTTGATAAAAGTAACTCTGAGGAGTAATACGTGATACGTGGGTCCAAAATTACCTTTTTGATATGTCATGTGATGAAATGTTCACATTTTATTCAGCAAAAATCACGCCACTTTACACACTAATTTATGCACTAGACCCAACTCTTTATTTCAGACACTTTGAACTGAAGACAGAAGTGAAACTAATTTTATGAGGGTCAGATAGATGTCGCTTCTGGCCCAAAAGGCAGTGCCAAGTGCTGCGCAGCATGCTTTTGCCAGTTGGCAACAGGAAGATAAACACATTCCAAAAATTTATTTCTTAAGTAACTAAAAAGTTACTTCAGTTACTTTCAGGACCGTTTTAATTTGTTTTAATGATTAGGAAGTGAATCTGTGATGGCTTCATGCATTCCAAGTATTAATGTAATACTGTATGAATAATTCAGTATTTTTCCTGTAAGTTTAGTATCCAACATAACACACCCTTTTTTTTGTTCCTTCCCTAAAAATGAAACAATTCTTCAGCCACCATCTACCAACATCAGATATGCTAGGTGTGGCTGGATAGAGTGGAAATCTAGGCAAAACTTAGCCCAGAAGGTTACTCTCTTATTTCTGCCACTTTTATATTGGTGGTGATTCCTGGCAGTTATAAGGGTTCTGCAGGGGTAGTGTCCATGTTGTTTTGCTGTTGATTTGAAAATCCCACAGTGCAACACATTGGTAAAAGAAATCAAGACACCTTGTCAATCTGAGTTGTTAAACAAACAATGGTCCTCAAATATCATCCTACCTTTAAACTGTCTGCATACTCTATGATCATTAAAAAATGTTTGTTAAATGGCTGGAATATATGCAGATTCTTCATTGATTTGTTCTGTTTATAGGTTTGCATTAATTAGATACAGAAAGTCAGAAAGAAAGTATGATAGAAAAGTTGAATGTGAAAATATTTGTGGGGGTATTTTTACAAGTGAAAACAATTGTATTTCAGTTGAGAATCTGGATTACGCAATAAAAAATATATCAAGCCTTTTTAATATTTATTTTTTAAAAACAGTTAACACTGTGCTTTTTGTCTTTTTTATATTTTTTGTTCTTTTACTTTTGATCTAACAGAAGTACTTCTCATAACTGCAGAAGAAATATATTTGTTCTGCTTTGATGAGTGCCATCAGATGTACAAAGTATGTTATTCAAGGGCAGGATTCTGCACACATTTACTGTTCTATAATTAATATTTACCATGTTTTGTCCAGTGCAGTTGTTCATCAACATTACAAGAGAAAGGTCCTTCTTGCTGCATTATTTAGAATGACAAGCAATATGCTGTTTATGTAAAGGAGCCATATAGAGGCAATGGGTCCACTTCTCATATCCTCATTCACAGTGAGGCAACACTTTTTATAGTTATTGATCCCAAGGAAACAAATTGCCAGGGGGATCCAGGGGATTTCATAAAGTGAAGGTCTGTTCAAAATCTTAATAGAGCAGAATCTGGTGCTAACCAAGCAGAAGTTGTTTAAGTGCGGAAGCCCGCATTATCAGATGCAGCAACAGTCACCATGCCACAATTCATTTATCTGAACACTAATTATATTAGCTATGCATATATTAATTATGTATTATGCTTCCTTTTACATAAAATTATCTTCACATTGGAAGTAGTTATGAGCATGCGCGTTGTTTTAATTCCTGTTACTTTGTTTTCTCTATAACATCTATCTCTGGCCAGGACAGGAGGAAACTGTACCTTTTCTACTGTATGTTTCTGGTCAGAAATCCCATTTAGCTGCTGCTCTATCATCACTATATCATTAAACTATGATTTTTTATATTCTACAGTAGGACTGCATGTGTTTTCAATATGAAAAAAAGTGAAATTTTGTGAATTCATGAAAAATGCCAGGCAAACCCTTCAGCGATTTCAGCTCTGTACCTGGGTAACTTTCTGGTCCCAAGCATTTTTATAGAATTTACCGCTGGGTAACTTCACTGCTTTTCTTTCAAGAAGAGGCCTCCTTTGAAATTGACCTCTACCACAAGTTTGTGATTTCCCATTGTGGTTTGGGGAAGTCACAAATACAAACAGAAAGTGGGAATGCTCTTAAAAATCCATCTAACACTGAGGACTGAGATGTACAGTTTAGCAGCTGGGTGAGTACATGTGTGATGGAATGACACATGACGGAATTGTGAAAATCAAGAGTCTTTCACAGAACATGTATGAACTGTACAAATTTGAAGTATCAAAGCTTATGAATTACAAGAAAATGTATAGTCATCCATATTGATCCATGAAATAGTTATTGTTAAATGTCTTCAGAGAAGCATTAGTTTTATTTCAAGACCTTACTCAGTATGGAGTTTAGTTTAGTTTAAAAAATTACATAAATGGCAGCATTATTGTAGGGACAATATTTTTGAGGGAACTGCTAAGTTAGACAAGGAATGGCCTTTATGTTGTGGTGCCGGAAATAAAAAACTAATTTCAATAATAGAATCTTCTATTTCAAAAGTAAAAGTCTGATTTATGTCCATATCTTTTCAGATTTTTTTTAAACTTCTAATAAATTACTCTGCTCTCAAGAAAAAAATGGAGATTAATTACAATGAAGAATGACATTTCATTTTTTCTTTTTTAGCTCTAATGTAGATCTAACCTACATCTAGAAGTGCAGCTAGAAGCATATTGAACTGGAGGGGTATAAATTTAGTTTAACTTGGATATTTTCTATATTTCCAGTTTGTTCTCATCAGTATTTATGTTCTTTCACTCCTGAGGAGTTGCAGGTATATCTCAAAGTTTTTCTCTTTCCTTCTATGAGGAAAACATTATAAACTCCAGATTTCCTGCTTTAGATATGAGAATATATTAAAAACAGGGACATTTTATAATACTTCATTAAAACTCAAAGAGTTATTAGTCTTTATACTGTTTCTGTAAGCACTGTTGTTTTGTAAACTTTATGGAATTTTTCTTACTGACAAAAGTTATTTGAAGGGCCTCTTTGGTTCAGTTTAAATAGCAACTTTGTTACAGAGTAGAATAATACATTAAGTCTGTGGTGGTTTTTTTCTTTTTAGTTCATGACTGTTTGAGTCATTGTTTAAAATCTAGTGCTCCTTGCAATGTCATCTGAGAAGGAATGTGACAAACAATTCCCTACTGTCGTGTAATAAACTTTGTTTATATTTATATATCCTTAGTACTTGTTGGTTTTGCTTTATATATTTGCCATTTTGTTTGCAAATGCTTTTGTAGAAAATAAAAATAAATTCTTACTTATGTTGGGCAAAAATGTATATTTAATAATCTTTAAAATTTATATGCTGATATGTATGTATGTATGTATTTACAGAAAAATCTAAATACATGTAAGCAAACCCTAAAAATATTATTTACATTTCTTTATTCTTAAGATACTGTAATTTTCCTTTTTCCACCACTTTTAACTGTGGCATGAAATCTAATAATCCGCTGCAGCAGCACTGGAGGATGAGTTATAATGGTACTTTAGCCTTCCATAAAGAATATTATTTTGTGCACAGATTTTTTTAAACTTTTATTTCAGATTTTAAGTGTTTACTAAAATGGAAAACTGTTTCCACCACAATACATATCTGTACTTTATTCTGTAGAAGATGAACAGCAGGGATTAAAATTAAACTGGTGATAAGATTTTACATGATTAATTGCAGAAGAAGATTAAAGCCCTGATAAACTAATTACCAGAGAAGCTCCTGAGTGTGCTATTTTGCTATGCAGGCTCTGATAAATATGAAATGATTGGAGAGGAATGGTGATGTCAGATTTCACAGTAACTGAGTTTATATTTTTGTCTTGTTTTTCAGTGCATTCTTCATTAGCTTTTATTGCTCCCTGCCTTACATTTCTGTCAGTTACTCATGTGCCCAGTGATTAAGCACTGTCCTAATAGTTGTGATTGGTTGACACTAGGAAAATATCCAAAACTGATTTTGTGGACATTAACTGCACTTACGCATATGCCTGTGTATATATACTTACATGTATACAGATACACACACACACACTTATATTAATGGGTATGCACAGAGGATATCCTACTCTTCTGGAAGAAATTTCTTACTTTTAGCTTGTAAAAGTATTGTAAAACTTGCTTATTCAGAGTCTATGGCATATCTCCTTTGAAGAGGGCATGTTGATGCTAGTTGTGAAGTAGAAAAGATAGTACTGCAGTGCTGTTTCCAGGCTATCGACAGTTTTCCACGTATTTTGGGGGCTGGTAGTGTTAAAAGCAGAGTGGCAAAATCACTGGGACAAGACCAAACATCTTGGTGATTCCTTGTGTTAATATAGCCATCTCCTGCAGGATACAGATCACAGAAATTAGAATAATTTTCTTTATGATAATGTAGATATTGCATGAGAATCTCTTTATCTTATGGATGTTTGACAACAGTGTAGCATGTGCTGTGAATCTAAACCACCAGATTCTTAAGTCTTCAAGGTGCCCATTTTTCAAAGTGCTGTTTTGTTATGATATGCTGTATATAGGAAGGGAAGCATGGTACGTCTCAAGTACAGTGTCCTCCAAAGCTACCTAGACTGAAATGTACCTGACTGCTACACCGGACTTGTATCTGTGTTTGTGCCCTTCTTGAGTGTCTGCAATGTCTTATTACTTTTATAAGTTGTATCTTTGTAATCTCATGTCTACTTCTAGGTTCAGATTTAGCAGAGAATTCTAGGATTACGTACTGCAGAGAATATTAAAACTTTTATACACAGAGAGAAATTGCTCTAGAATCTAGTTTCTCAGTCATACGTCTTTCAGGGTTCTGAAGCCATTATTAATTGACCTCGGTGGCTTCATTAAAAAGAGATAGAACAACTTTCATTTGTGTGTCAGTACAGATGGCGATAGCCCCAGAACTGTTGCTTTGAGCCAGAGATCACAAGCTGTTTAAAGCAGAGCATATCCCTCGATATACTTCCTACTGATCATGGGCCATTAACAGTACTACGTTCCAGTGGGAGAGTGGGCTAGTCGAGAACTCTGCTTGGCTGCTTTAGGGCAGAGCCTGTGTTATGCAGCTTACTGCACTAATTATATACTCTTGATGAGCTCATTAGAGGACAATAACGGGAAATGAAAACAGTTTGCAATATGTGTGGTCAAATTAGCCACACAGAGACATTACAGTTCGTACTTAAATGCTGTATAGCAATTGTCCATTAAAAAAAAAGTAGACACTCATGTATGTACACTGTAATGATGCCTAAACTAATTTTCTTTAATGTGTTTATTTTTCAAATTGGGAATTGAATCCTGTTTATATCTGATTAGAATGCAAAGGAAAGATTTAAATGAGACGGTCAACAGGATGTTTATAGCCATGTTCTTCATGGAAGTTTTTAATTATGCAGATCTGAGTTGGTGGTCCACTTGCAATGTTTTAGGGTTGAAATCTTATCTCCATTTAAGAAAGAGACTATTTTTAAATTAATAGACCATTTAAGACTATCAATTTAAGACTATCCACTTAAGACTATTCATTTAAATCTCCATTTAAGACTGTCCTATACACAGTTGAGTGAAAATAAACTGCATTTAAGTGCAATTGATAGTAATTTAAGGGAAAACATTTTAAAGATTTCTTTCATAAACACTGTCTTCGTACATATATATACATTAATTCATATACAAAGTATCAGCATGGATAGAAGCTGACAGTGTTACTTAACTGCAGAGGATTTTTCTTCTCTGTGGGTGTACAAAAGTTTATATATGCAATTAGTAAATTGGGAAAGTACAGTAGAGGTAGACTGTTTTATGGCTGCAACCAAATCAGATCAAGATGGTTCTACAGAAGACACATGAGGGACCTTTGCCCAAACTGCTTAGTAGTTGATATACTTGCGTGTGTCATTGTTCCTTGTCTGTCAAATACCTCAGAATTTTAATCTTTCCACTAACCTGGTTCATTCTAACAGTAGTTAGGAAGGATTGCAGGTACAACCATACTGGTGGGCTTTGTGGGGGGACCTACTTCCAGTGAGAGTTGGGTTCTTAATGGATATAATGGACATCTGTGGGCCAGCAGTTTATCTGCCAGGCTCAGCTTACCCAAAATAGAGTGTGCCATTAATGCATGAATTGCTCGGAATTATATAGTCAGGGGCAAACCAGATTCTGGGTGCTTTGACCAACTGAAATTATTTTGTACAAAGTTTTCAGCAAAACCCGTATGAAATTTCAGCCCCATTGCAAGTCGAAATTTCTAAATGAGCCCTCATGTGCTTTGACCAAAGATTTTATAAATCGCTGCTATCATGAAACTTCTTTTCTATTTGGTTTATTGTAGCTTTCCCACTACAGTTGTTTTCTCTGTATTTTGTTTGATCTGCTATAGTGACATTCTCTCAGCATAAGCTAGAAATATCACATACCTATGGAGTCCAGTTGAAGCCGCAAATTTGGTATCTTTATTGATAGAGGCCTGATTCATTAAGGAAATAACTTGATAGGCCCCCAAAATGCTTTTTTAATGCTATTCTGTCTGAACTAATCCAGTGATGTGAAAATTTGGGATGAACTTTTATCAAGAATTCTCACACATTTCTAGATTTTATAATTGTCTGACTGCTCCTGTGTAGCCTTAACACTGATACTAAAGTAATGCATGCACACTTTCTGTTTTTCAAGTAAGCTCTCTCAATATCTTCTTAGAAATAAAATTTGACTGACTTTCATGTTAGAAGAGCTAATTCTTCCAAATAAATCTAAAGAAATACTATTTATCATTTTTATGTTGCCTAACTATAAAAAAACCTCAGTAGATGCTTTGAGGGTAATTTATTTCCAGAACCTAAATATATCTTGAGATATAACTGTTGAAAAAAGTAAGCAATTATATTTTTTTATTGTCATGAACACAGAATTATGTCAGTGAGAGCACACTGAATTGCATACAGGGTGGAAACTGACTGGGTGCTTTAACCCTTGATATAACCAGAAGCTTGGTCTGGTTTTAGAGCTTTTGTCATTGTTGTTGTTGGTGGCTTTTTTTGTCCCATAAATTAACATTGAGTCAAAATAATTGTCTTTACTTATTATTACTTCTAATACCTAAAATTTCTATGAAGGAAAAGTAATCTGATAGAAAAACATAGAAAAATAGTCAGAAGTGAAACAATGGGGCATGTAGCCACAGCTGGATGAGAGCAATGGGAACTAAAACTCCTCATTTGCACAAACAGGTGCAGAAGTCCATCGGTCTTAAGGTTCAGAAAAGTACATGAATGAACTTTTTCCATTCTATAATGTGCAAAGCATCTCTTTCTGATCAAAGTGATGTAACAGTAACACTGTTTATGCAAACAAAAATAACATAGGAGTCAACCTAAGCAGATTGTGTGTTGTCAGAACCATCGCCATTTTGTAATTAACATATAAATTTTTATATACAATGTATAGATCTAGATCAGAACTTCTCTGTTTCCCCTGGTTTTTTATGCAACTCAATCTAAGGATTTCTAAAGCAAAAATAGTGCAAAACTGTTTTTAAAATGGCTTGTGGACAAAAATGATATAATAAATTTTTGTTAAGTTGCAATAATAAATTTTTGTTAAGTTGCACGTTTTTAAGGTAACGCATATGTAGGATATTACATACTCTTCAATAAAATGTATTTTACTATATTATTATGTCATAATATTTATCGTGTTATTATCATAAATTTATCAACTATTAATTTTAGAACAATCGATTTCCCAGTGTATGCACTATTGTTCTTTATCAGCGTGCATTGTGACAACTTATGGAATAGGTTATCAGAAAGTACATTCTAAAAAAAAGTAAGTCCAATTATTTTTTGTTGCTCAAATCCAAATAATTTAATTCCATTCTAAGCTGGAAACAATTACTAGGCAAAGCTTCAAATTGTGAAATCACACCTGGTTTTTTTGCAAAAAGGTATTTTTCTAAAACGTTTGCAGTTATGGATTATCAAAGAAAATTGGCTCAGTTTTTCTTTGGGATAACTGGACCATTTCTTCTTTTTCACTAATTAACCAAAGTTCTTTTAACCCTAAATAAGCCCTACTGGATTCCACACACCAGAAAATTAACTGCACAAAATACTTGAGAGCCTGTATCTATGTGAAGAATGCAATGTATTTTTTAAAACACCCAGTTCTGTTACCAGTAGACGAATTTATTGCCCCTTTTTGTTCCCCTGCACTTGGTGCCTGCTCTGGGTGGCACTGCAGTCCAGAGAATTTTCTGCTGTGGCTGGTTGTAACTGCAACATTAGTGGATTTTGTGGGCTTCCTTTAGAAGTGCAGGTGGGGAGTCACCAGAGCAATGAGGAATAGGGCTACTTCAGAAAAGACCTACCAGAGAAAATGGCTAACTTAGACTGAATAGCTCTTTAGCACTTGATGTTATTAAATTTCTTCTGTCATTGTTCTTGTAGCTTTGTCACCCATCTCTTATTATGTTAATGTTTTTTGAAACTTAGATCATAATATCCTTCCAAACTCAGCAACTGGAGAACAGTTAGACCCAGGAAGGATTCCTATTGACTTTAACTTTAATGAGAATTGGATCAGCCCATAAATGAACAATTTGTATAGCCTTTTAATTAACTGGAGTGGCCAAGTTAGTCATCACAACAGAATCACAGGACTATGCGTACAATTGGTGATTCAGTTCTTTCTAACTGAAGGTCTACATGTGCTATTAGAGGATATAATTCATGTTATCAAAGTGTAATCTGGACTATTCTCTGAATCAATAATCGTTTGAAAAGAAAGAAGATCCTTTTGCCAGACTGCAGAGAACCACAGGTTCAATAATGAAATGATTGACTCTGCACTTCCAAGAAAAAGTAGTTAAACTGGATACAGTTTGCTCTGGACAAAACATTAAGGACTGGAGTTGTATTTATGCCAAATGAAAATTGAAAATAAACTTGAATAAGGAATTAATCTTGGTTTGGTACTGTACCAAAGCCTTTCCCCATGTACTGGAGAATAGGTGCATGAAGCAATTGTCTATCTGGCTGCTACATTTTACTGTCCAGCTTTTGTATTTTAAGAACTACACTGTATATCCAAGGCTTAGAAATTCTTTGGCAGTTCTTTGAGACTGAGTCCCCCCATTCAAAGTATGCTAGGATTACAAATTCCATTAGTTAGGAAAAGATAATGGTTGTCAGTCTTAGCTATTGAGTTATATTATAATGTATATTATAATAAAACGTATATTATATTATAATGATTTTTGTAATAGAATAGCATGAGTAATACTAATTCAATTATTATTAAATTATTTTAAATAAATGATAAAAAATAATTATTGTCATTATTTTTAGTTTCCACTTCCACAAAGAAACTAAAAATAAGAACAGTGAGAAAATAACAACTCTGAGAGGCTGCCTCCTGAGCTCTAGTTAGAGTTTTAAATTCAAACAAATCTCAGCAAATACCTGAAGTAAAATCATCAGCTCTTCCTCATCTGGAATTAAAGACACTTTAAAAATCTTCTGAGTTTTATGTAGGTTTCATGCTGATTCACCAAACACCTATGGTGCTTTGTAATGAACAAAAGTAAGGTGTATAAATAACACTAGCCAACCTATGAGTGTGATTCAGATTCTAAATTCTCCTTGAAGTGCTATAATGTAAGCAGATGATTATGTAATTTTTGCTGTAATTTTCAGTACAAGCAGAAATTAATATTTTATATCTACTGAAATCAGTGACCTTAATTTACTCCAGGGCAAATGGACTTAAGCCTTGAACATAGAAGATGGTATGAACAAATATTTATATCATATTAAATGTTGGTTATCTTGTGGAACAAAGTAGTTCAAATACCAAGAACTTTTTGAAAGTCAGTGCTTTTTTTACATGTAAACTATTTGCAAACTTTATTTTGCTAACTAGGTTTTGGAGAAAAATAGAAAATAATTCATAAATAAGAGACTAAATTATAAAATTAGCAGGAAACTGATTCCCCTTAACTACTTGTTAAAGTACCCACCAAAACCTGGCAGGTATGGATTTGCATTTCTCTTTGAACACAGAAAGTAGAGCTGAACTGCAATATCTTTTGACAACGTTTTTTCAGGGTTTTTTTCAGGTGTTATTCCACTAAGTACAACAATATTACTATTTTATAGAACATACAAATATTTCTTAGTGCAAGAGTTTGAGTTTTAATGTTTTATGTTTTTTGTTTAGAGTTGAACATTCTACATCTTATCTGTGTCTGCAAGCATTTAAATAACAATGCAAACCAGAGCAGAGTGAGAAAATACAAACTAATGCATAAAACCCAGGCTAATGCATAATAGAATGATCAGAGCAGTTTCAGTGTAAAGTATGAAATGCAGATATAAATCCTGTCAATCTGAAAAGAAAATCTGGATGTTTCAATATGCTGGGTGATTCTCTGGACTTTTTATAGGTACAGGAGAAGCTGCCACCATCTCTTTCTAGTTTCTGAAGTTGAATGTCTAGTCCTTAGTTCCACTTCTTTCCTATAGTTTAAAATGTATAAGATGGAGATAATAATCTTCCCAATTTTTATTGCAATGACATCTTTTTAAGAAGAATCAAATCTGGTTTTTAGGAGATAAAAAGGGAAAGGGAAGGTGATCTTTAATTTTTTTGCACAGAAGGGGAACACAGCTTTAAGATGATTTCAAGACTTAGCATCATATAATTGTTCTTTACTTTGCAAGATCATCTTACATGACCATGAACATAAAAAAATCTACTTTCTTTTTGCTGTTGAATTAAAAAACGATTGGCTAAAAGCCATGTAACTCATGCTAGTCATCCCAGGTTGAGATTCAGAGCTGTGTATCACTAGGCTTGAAGCCAAATTTACACTCAACCTATTTCAGGAGGCAGATAAACATCCTTGTACATGGTCACAGTAACTTCTCTGAGATACTATATGAAATTCAGTACTATATACTAAAATGCTCTTTCTCCCATATACCTGGTTTGCCTCCAAGCCCTATGTTGCCTGAAAAGGACCTCAGAAAATAAACCACGAGCCTCACTTCTCGAGGAGTTGCTTCCATCCTTTGATAGTCAAGTTCCATTTTCAGTTACTGAAACATAGGATTAGACACCTGGTTTTACATCCCCAAAGTCTAGAACCTTTGGCCAAAAAATTGGAGTATTTTTGTGAAATTCTGTAATCCCAGTTTAACTTCATGACATCTACAAATTCTCTTTTGGTCAAAAACTAAAAAGGGAATAAATATTTTAAGTGAGAAAATCTATTTCTCTATTTTCTTTTTTTTTTTTTCATGTTCTAATGCTATCTGTCACTCAAATCAGCTGATCTAGGGATTGGATGGATTCAAAAATACGCATAATTGTAGCCAAGTCAGATTTGTCAGGAAGCTCTCTCAAAGGCACCCCTACCATTACAATTTTATAATATATGGTAAAGGATATATGTTAATAGGAAGTACAAATCCATTCCAGGCTGACTCGTGTTCCAGAAAGACTCCATCCTATGTCCTTTTGATGTCTTCAGCCATTTTGTCAGGTGTCTTCTAAAATAAAGATAATAATGTTGAAGAACATAAACTAGTACCTATAGTGTGCTTGGATGCCTTCTCATGAAGGAGCACATACGCTGTAGGTAACCAAAATTGTTTAAATCTTTGCCTGTATATGAATCTTTATTTTACTTTCTCATATGTGGTATAGATTTTAAAAGCACACTCTTTATTGGTTTCATTTGTTTATTCAATGGAATGGTCACTCTTCTTACCCAGACAAAGTCCAAATAATGAACTCATTTCTTTCACACCAAACTGACCATGGTGTGTAATTGCAATTAGTTTTTTATTAGTCATCTAATATTAGATGGTGTTAGTCATCCTACTGATACATGTTTTGTTATGATAGCATGCATTCCAAACACAATGATCTAAAGGGAATCATAAAACTCAGATGAACTGTACTAGATCTCCTAACTCATCCCCAGCTAGTGAAGTACCCTGTACAGTATGTTAGAGGCATAATTGAGAGTAGTAATAAAATATTAATAGCTTTGTTTTTCACTTCTGAAATACAGCTTCCATTTATAAATAGCCTATGCATTGATATTACATATTAAATTTCCCCATGTGTTTTGTTTCTTTAAGTAAATAATGAATTTAAAGTTAGATATGGCTTGTAAGGAAGGAACATAACTGGAGAGATCTAGCTTAAAATGTGAATACTTCCATTACTGTAAAGTAATTATAATTGTAGGGAATAAAAATGCTACTGCTGGTTTTTTTATTGGACCAAAATAAATTTGAGAATTTCTGTAGCTATTACTTGAGGTCAGACAAGCAGATTTAATTTTTTTTTACTACTTCCACAGTATATTAACTAATATAAAGTCAGAAAGTTTTGAAAAAAGGAAGTTAAATACTTTTAAAAGTGGTCATACTTCATATCACTTCAGCACAATTGAAAATATTTAAGCAGAAAAGACATTACAGAATCTGAGTCATATAGTATGTGGAAAATGCATGCTTGAGCAATTCAGGAAGCTGAAAATGCTTAAAGAATTTCTACATTAATTAGAAATCCTAAATTACATTGGCATATATATTATTTATAACAAAACTGCTACTGTATCGTCTATTGTTACTAAAACGCAGCTGAGCATTTTGTTATTTGTGTGAACATGAACAATGAAAAGATTGTTTATTCCCAGAATGGGAGAGAAAAGTATTCTAATAACAGTTTGCATTGTTTTGCCTGTGGGTTCCCCAAGAGCCAGTCCCTGATGGGAAGCTGCTGCCTCACATCTAGTGATGCATGAACTCAGGCTCTTTGTTCTGCAGTAGGAAAAAAACCTATCTGTGCAGTGCTATTTCTTGACTACTGCATGTAAAAGGTTATTGTACTTGATTCCTCTGCATCTGCACTGAGCTGACACAGAATCTGTCCTTTTTTCTTTCCACTCCTGCATGTAACTATTGTTAGTTTCTTTCTTCTGTCGTCAAAAGACAGAGTGAAAATAGGGTAGAATCAATCTTTCCTTTCTCTGTCAATGAAAGTAAAAATTTCTGAACTTATACATTGATATCTGAATAATTCCTTATTATGTAGACCATTCAGAATACGTAGAGGAAGGGGCAAGTAAGCTCATAACACCTGTTTTTTTGGACAAAATACATAAGCTATATCAAGTGCCACCTAATGTTATCTTATTTACAGGTTATACAAATGTATTTTCATTTTTGGCAAAGTATTGAATTCACTTGTGAGCATATAATAAACCCCCCTGATACTGAATTTCTCTTTTAAACTATTCTCTGAATAATTAAATCGTATGGAAAAATGTCAGGAGACAAAATAAGATGTATTTATTCCAGCCGTATCTTCCCACACCATGACATGTCGTGTGAAAACAACATTAAGCATTTTATGCCATCTGTGCTGGTTGGGGATACATTTACAAGCATGTCAATGTGGAATATTCCTTTTCAAGTTAGACACAGTCAGCTTATAGCAATAAGCACCTAAATAGAGTGATCTACAAAAGCAGACAGCCGATATTTGGTTCACTTTTATCCACTCCTTGAGCTTTTATTTTATCTTTGGGAGAGGGAGCTTGTTCATCATGCTGTCATTTACAGCTTTATACAAATAAAATGCTACTAAAAAGTGTTGTTTCTGTAGTGAATGGATTTTAATGAGATAAATTCTGAACACTAAATATTAACAACATTTAAGTGAAATATTAGTGTTCCTTAAAGGAGATGCTTAATAATTTTTATAATATTTTTCAATATTATGCTATCACATATGCCATAATTAATTTTATGTATTATTATAGATATTATATAACATATATTTGTTATTTATTTTTTAAAAATTTTTAAAATACTAATAAAATGCAGGAAAATGTTCAGAAAAATACCATCATTTCCCAAGGACTGCACATAAAACATTTGGTAAATGTAGGAGGTCTTAGCTTCTAGCTGAACATTACTGACCGCCATTGTATACCCAACTTCCATAAGTGTTCTGTAGAATCAAAGAATATATTGTTTCAATGCACATGTTGTGTAACTTGCATCTTTCAAGTCACTTTCTCAAACAAGCGACTATGTATTTGAGACGCGTTACATGCAATTACCAATGAAATTACAATAATTTGATGTCTGCATTTTTATCTGAATTTATTAACAGTTAAGAAGTAGCTTCACAAAAAAAAAAAAAAATGCAGATCAAAATATCTTGATTCTCTACTTTGTCCAAGCAGAGCTTTCATGCCTCTGGCAAAGGACTTGCTAAAAAGTGTTTTGAAGCTCCCTCACTCAGGAGGTCCATCTTCAGCATAAGGTCAATCTACAGAGAACAGAGGATGAGTCTGCTTAAGAGAATTTATTTTGCTCATGCTGCACACAGAGTCCCAGCATGAGCTGGTAGGACTATCCTCTTTCATGCTGGAGATTCTTTTCTCAGCTACCCTGTTCATTGTGCAAGAAATCTCCTTTATTAATTAGTTAGATATAATCAGTTAGATATTATTTTTCACTTAATCTTCATTAGGCATTTGGCTTCTAATCTCAGCACTTTGTTTGAGTAAAGTATGCTGCATAATTTCACAGTAAAGATGCACGTTTCCATAGAACAATAGAAAAGAGTCAGAGAGCTGCTGTGTATCACAGGAAGAATGTATGCATATTGATTATTAAGAAATACTCTTTGCTTGTCATGGCATTATTCAATTATTTCCTGTTCCAAAATGCCTATTATCAATTCTTATTATTCATGCCAATACCTTCTTAAGGAACATTCAACTTTGAAACATTTAGGAAGCAAAATCTTGGACACTAAGGAGCAGTCAGTCTTCCGAGGAGAAAAAAATGAAACAGTTAACCAAAGAGGACGCATTGATTATTCTACTCTAAATGAATTTATCACTAAAATTTGGTCTTCCCTCACTTTTTTTTTAGTTAAACCTGTCTAGAAAAAGTTTAGGGTGTTTAGTAGCTCTGTTATTTTGTCTCGGTGATGGACTCTCAGCATATATATACTGTGCATGCTGTGTATAATATATGTGCTAATGTCTGAATAAGAACATTTACAAATGAATTATGAACAGTTCCATCTGGTGGAATGAGCTGTCAAAGTGACTTTTTTTTAATTAGACTTGAGAGAAATTGCAAGAAATTATGATAGGCACTGTTTCCAGAGAAAGATCTCTTTTACTGATGTGCCTGATAAAAGTGAAGAAAATTATATTTTTAGATATTCGAACTCCAGGTTCACTTCAGAAAATTTTGAAAATGTGTTTCTTGTTCTACATTGATTGAAGTTTTGGATATTTCCCATTCATTTCATAAAGACTGGTAATTGGAATGACCATGAAATATTTCTTCTTCCCAAGAAACACTCTAGTACATGTAGTTTCTCACACAGTTTGTGTAAACAGTCTTTGCATGTGGCCAATCTGCCCCTCAGCAATGACCTTAAAATACTTCTTTCAGATCTTTATATTAGCTTATTTCAAGAAAATGTCACGTTTCTTCTGCATCCCTTTGAGCCTCCTATGAGCAAAATTATCAGCCTACTACATTCCAAGTGGTGACAGTACCATGCTACTGTTCTTTGTTGCTTGCAGATTGTTCAATAGAATAAAGCATATTCCAGACAGATTTAATCTTAAAATATGCAGTACTAATTGTGAAAAAGGCAGGAGGAAGAAAAAATCAGTGTCAACAAGATAAACTCCTGGTAGATCTCAGTCAGCAGTTTTCTTTGAACACAGACACAAATAGACAGTAAGCTTTATAAACGTGGTAAAAATTGGAAATGTGCATCATATATCAAAGGAAAAGATGGCCAAAGTTTGTTTTGATCCAAAATAGCATTACACAATGACCTTGTGCTCCTTTATTTAGCAGTTGTAATAATGGCCCCTGGAGATCAAACATGCTTTGTTCATGTTGGAAAAAATAAATCTAAGTGATGAAAAACTGAAGATAAGTATCAGATTAGACAATTTAAAGCAATGTAGGCAAGGTACAAAATAATACACGTTCAGTTAAACTCCCTTCTAGTTGTAAAAGAGCTTCATTTCTTCAGTCTCTAGGTAAATACTGTCCATATCCAGATATCTAGTGGAAAATGGCTTGGTTCATCTTTTAGCTCTGTAACAGCATGGAGAGGATAGTTTACAGCAATACAAACCATATACAATAGGAGGAGTAACAAATGCAGAAATTTACTTAATCAGAAGCATTTATGCCTTTTTTTATTTTTTTCTGTACTGCTGATTATGCTCAGGAAGAGAAATTAATTTTCATCCTTACAGAGTATGTCCTGTATTCCTTAGTAACATCTGTCTTTCTCCCACATTAATGTTTTTTAGATTGAAGGAGGCATTTGCACTTCTGAGTCACCAGTCAGTGATGACAGTATGCTCATGCCTCAGGATATTGAGTCCAATGGTTTCATGTATATTAGTCATCTCATTTGCAAGATTCTGAACATGTCCTCTTCAGGCTTACCTTAACACATAGGTTTTGCAGATACCAGTTTCACAGGCTTTCAGAAACCATATAGTGAAAGAATAAATGCGGTGCTATGAGAACCTGTACTTGACAGTATATGAAAAGTAATTTAAAAAACTTGTTTTCTTTTTCAGTTTTTGAGAGCAGTTTCTTCCATTTCCTTGAAAAATCAACTTGTCTAGCTTCAGCTTTAATTATACATGCCTATTTACTTTTAAACACTCAATTTGAACTCTTGGGTATTGAAATTAGCAGAGGTTTTACTATTGACTTCAGTGACACTCAGTTTTCTCTTTACATTTCTCTATGCCAAATCTTGTTCATAATACAGGCAGATGACATTTGCTATTGTTAGGATCTGGCCTTCTGAAATTATTGTATTTATTTTTTTATTTTCTTTGTTATTGAAACAACGGGAATGTCTGAATGTTCTAAGGCAGAAGCATTTCACATTTTCATGTGAAGGAAATGTGAGTACAGAATGTATTTACTGTCTTCTACTATAAGGAGTTTTCTAGCACGTGTTGACATGCAACTTAAGAGCACATATATATGAAAATGATGGCATATTATAGAGGCTGGTAAATATATTCTGAAGCTTGTTTAACTAGCTTGCTTTCTGCAGAGTGTTTTCAATGGCAGAAGAAGTCACAAACACAAGAACTAGGCAACAAAATTCTACTACTATTAAGAAAAAAAAATAGTAGAGAAACTGAGATGTTTTGATTCAGTTCTGAGAGCTGATAAACCAGTTCTACCCTGTAGAATTACAGGTTTAGAAACTTAGTTTTAGCTGATATACCTTCAGGGCTCCCTGGCCACTCAAGAAATTTCACCATAACCTTGCACTCAAAAGAATGCTGTAATATCAAATAAAAACCTCATTCCATTCAAAGAACATGGTATGTGACAACACATTCTTTTAATTTTCTCTCTATGCAGTTTCAAAATGAATCGCTAAGAATAAAAGTGCAAGGAATCATATGTTCTTCATTATTGATTTAGGTATCAAATGTTTTGAGTGTGTATTCTTAAATCAGCATCAAATAGATTATGTTGTCTTGATTTAAATTAAAATATCCAATGTATTCTGATAATTCTTCAGTTTTTTGAGAGCTTAGTTCTCTATAACATTGCTTTGCTATGTTAGAACATTATTGAAAGAAGTGAGATTTTACTGGAACTTTCATTGTAAAAAGTTTACTTTAACAGTGTTTTATTATATTCTTACTGAACTTTGGCCTCTGTAAAATAAAACCTTGTCTCCATTCTTTGAATTTAACTATAAACATTAAGCAAAAGACATAACCAATGACCAAATTTGCATTCTAGTTCTGCTGTGATTGCTACAACTACAGAAGACATGCTAATATGCGTTAAGGTTGCTGATACCAAGCTCTAAATACAAACATTAAAAACCCAGACCATCATGACTATGATTTGTTCACCAATTCAGGAATCATGAACTTTTAACATATTTGCATGCATAACTTGAAGTAATCAGTCCAAGTTTATAAAAAAAGTCTTTCTTGTGATGGCAAGTATATACATGCATGGGTGTGTATTAGGATGCCTGTGTATATGTATCTCTTTATATATACACATCTCCTATCATACAGCACTTCAGAGCATCAGGGACCAGACTGAGGGCAAGTGAAACATCTGACAAGCAGCAAAGGGGGCTGGAATATGTGACACTGGTGGGAGTAAGGGTAGAGCGTGTATTTGGCTGTAAATGCAAGATAATTCTGTAAATTTTTGTTTTCTCACAAGTTTTAAGGTAAGTAGGGAGAAATATGGATAAAAGGTATAGAAATATTGCATGTTGCTAATTAATCACAGCTTTTCTGGAATATTTTAATCAATATTTGCGTGTATAATAAATAACATATTTATGAAGTTTTGAGTACTTAAAGCTAGGGAAACCCAAGGTAGCATATTATGCCACAGTTTTTTCTTTGATATTTTAAACAGTCCTTTAAAAAAACCTTCTGACTTTGAATCTTATCTTTGAATCACAGAAAGCATTCACAAATATTCAACCTAATAGTAATTAATTTGAGTTAGGGAAGAATATGTATATATATTTTTTTTTTACCTGTTAAAAATCAACAGAATTAATCTTAACTACGTTTTTAATGCACCTGTTACTACGGATTTACAACTAGCATATCCAAAATAATACAAATTATTCTAATTCAATGGAAAGATGGTTTTGATTAATAAAAAATAGAATAAACAGAAGAGCTAAACTCTACCAATTAATATAAGACTGTTATAACAGGCCATTTAATGAGTTGTGTTGACGTAGTTTACATGGATCTTTGAAGTGATTTGTTTTGACAATGGATGACGCTGAAGTGTGATACATGGAATTAATCAGTATACTAGGTGTATTAGGGACAGCCACAGAAGCAGATGTCAGAATGCACTCATTTGTGGGAAGATACCAATGGCCCCAAGTGAAGGCATCTCTCAGAGGGAATTATTTTCTAGCTTTGTGTTCATCTATGGTGTGATTGATCGTACAAGTAATGTTACAAAACCTTTGCAAGTAAGAATGTTGGGTATGAAAAAAGTAAAAAAAAAAAAAAATCTAAAGTTCCCTTAATCACCATATAGTAGAGAAACTGATTTGTTTTAATATAGCTACGTGCAGCATAGTACACTTGGAAACAAAGGTCATTGAAGATCACTGCCTCAACAGGAATTCTCAGTGCCTTGCTATGGTTAAACGGGATAATACAATGTTTGTAAGAGAAGGACTATGAAGTAGAAATAGAACATGTCTGTGCACATCTCATTAAAATTATTGTGACAGTGCTGTGTTTAAAGCTGATATTCACACTTCAAGAAGAACATGAAATATTGGAGAGATTTCAAAGAATTAGAAAAAAGATGTCCTGAAACATGACATTTACAGTTTTCACTTTAGTCCTTTATACACTACAGAAGCTATTGAGGGAGAACTTAGTCATTTGACATAGGTGGCTACTCATGACAAAAAAAAATTATATAAGCCCTTGGTAGCTCTTAATTTTGCCAACAGAGGGTCATACAGTTTCCAAAGACTAAAAGTTGTTAGCTTCCAACTCAAAGTTCCAGTTGCAAGTGTAGTTCTTATGCCTTGGAACAATTTAGGTATCATATTCAGGATTCTACAATGGCCTTTAAGATAGGACTGGATAGATTTATTTAAGAGATATTTTAACCCAGTTCTTAGAGGAGGGAATTGTCATGTATTTAAAGCCTTAGATTCTATGGCTATGTCTGTATTAGCAAATAAAATATCCTGAGCCTGTTCTCTAGTGGCTCAGCATTTGTGCTTGGAAGCCTGCTAATAATTAAACAGTACAGGCAGTACTGAAGCTGTGCGTTGCCGTGCTCTAGCTCTGTTTGTTTCATTAATACAGTTGCAATCTGCATTTTTTTTGCTGTGGGAGGGATGCACCAAATGTCCTGAAAGCACCTAGACTCATATCTCTCAGCTTTCTTGAATTACGTCACAAAATTTGTACCTACTATATTCAGTGAGATGAAAGGAGCCTAATTTTGCTAATGATCCTGGTACCCAAAACCTTAGCAAGCAACAAACTTCCTAAAGTATCAAGGCCTAGTAAGTTCTATCATAATTAAGCAATGGGAGGTAAGTAATCTTTCTGTTTTGCCGCAGATTTGAACCGAGGTTTTGAGGCTTCAGAAGAGTTAATTCTATTTTAACTAAGTACTTCAAAAGAATCTTCTGTAATAAACATTGCACAATAACTTTGGAATCAGGAGAACGCACAGGCAAGATTGGTAGAACTGAGGCCATGGAGTTGGTGAACGTCAGGAGATACATAAATTTCAAAGCCAAAGAGATAAGCAGACCATCAACACTGATGTTGATGCCCGATAATGTGTGTTTGGATAAAACCTGTCTCTTATTGAAAAAAGGACAGCTCAAAGGTTGACTGAATTTTAACTTTCACAAAAGCAACCACACCTTATTTCAAGCCCTGTTTGGTTTGCATTTCTTCTACTAGCCAGATGTTCTTATTGTTGAAATTGCATGCCTAATCTCAATTGAGTTTTCAATTTGCATTTGAATTTGACATTGGTGCTCAGCATTTTGTTTTGGTGATATCCCTCTTCATGAGATCAAAGAGCTTTTAAGTAGATAGTATTTTCTTACCATGAAGATATTTTTGTACTGTTACTTCTGTACAAGTTACTTCTCGGTCTTCTTTCTAAATAGCTGAAACACTTTGGAAGTGTTGCACTTTGGAAGACTCACACTGTGTCATGTTTTCTCAGACCTTGTGATTCTTTGCTACACCTCTGCCAGTTTTTCACTTTTTTTTTTTAGCAAGACACAGGATCAATACATGTATTCAAGAACTAGCCTCACCAAGACTATGAAAATTCCTTCTGCTTCTCTCACCATACTCTTTTAGCACCCCATAAATAAGTACTGGCTTCTTTGCGGTGGAGGTCTATATTGCCCATAAGGCCAATGGTTCAAATCTTTACAAAGAACTTAAATATTTTTAGGGAATATTTCTTTAAATAAAAGCAAAATCTGTATAGAAGAATGAGTGAAAAAAGAAGATAGAGCAGGAAATAGGAAAAAGCTATGTCTGTAACTGAAATACAGTATGAGATAAAACAGAAAAAGGCTGGAATGAGCAGAATCAGAAGGGACAAAGGTGGGTTGATTAATAGTAACAAATGATCTGATGTCATCAGTGGCTAGAGATCTTTCTTCATTCTGATTGACTCCTTCCTGTGGAATGTTTCAAGCACAGGGAAAGAAGAAAGTGCCATATCCAGGCCTTATGTCCCATGAAGTCATGTTGTCTCCTTTGTAGAGTTCTAGATCCCTGGACTCTTTGGTCCCCATAGTGCAAACACGCTACAAAGGGACAGTCCTTACTCAAAACACCTCACAATCTAGAGGGCAACTCTGCCATTAACAGGTGGAAGAAAACACATGGACTGGGGAAGCACAGGAGAACATCAAACCAGTATGAAACCAGTATGTTTTCATCAGTATGAAAACAGCCATACAGCAGTTGTGTATATGAGGGTTTCATGGGTTTTTATCATCATGGCAACAGATTTTAGATAGGGGTTTGAAGGTGGACAGTGAACATGGCTGTGTGGACATTAGAGTGCTCCTAGTTTGGGTAAAGGCAAAGTATAGCGCATATTTGTACATGTTCTGACAATTTATTTTTGGAGATAAAAATCATTACTTTAAGTCTGAACTATGTATTCTTTCTTAAGTTCACTGGCATCATTAAAACATGACATGAATTGTGGTTTTGCATTGGAATCTTTGAATTAAAATCTACAGTTTACTAAGGAATCAGTTTTAAATAATGTATAGTTCTGGAAATACTTTCAATTTTATATTCAGCAGAATATACAAAGTCTTATAAGACTAACATTGGAAGGCTTAGCTTTTTTGTATGTGGTTGGTGTTCCACAGTAGCCCAAGCTAATCTACATCCTGTTTCCTCTTTCTCTCCTACCAGCAGTTGCACATTCCTTCCCATTCTCTTGGGCCAGGCCCAATACTTGCTTCATCCAGCTGTTTTTCCTGCTGGTGAATATGATCTGACAAAACAATTATGATTTGCTATGAAGCCAGCATGATGAAATGGCCTGATACAGTATGAGATGATCAAGTCAGGGTGGATAGAATGAAGATGGTGGGAATCAAGAGTGAGTTGGGAAGAACAGGTAAAGCCAGAGATAACAAGATGTCAAGAGACATTGTTAAAATGGCACAGTCTCTGTCATGAGATACAAACCACAGTCTAAATAACCGACAAGAAGGCAAAGAAACTGGAGAAATTAATTGGCTAAGGGATAAAATTCCTTCACTGAAACAGAAGCAAACAATACCCCCTGTGGTATTGAGGGCACCCTGTGCTTCCAAATATGTTTAGTTTTGTATGAGGCTGAAGAGCAGCTGTGCTCACCTCTAGGAGTTCGTAGCAGAAATTGTCCAGCTTAAAAGCTTAGCCAAATTTTCATACTGGAGATGCTAGTGATAATAATTGCTGTTCAGGGCCTTTATTGTATTTTTCAGTAATAGATATTAGAGCTGTTTTATCACACTTTACTGTGATGCTGTTGTGATTATAGTATTATCCTCTGACAGTATTGTGGTATTTCATGGTATGATCTGTAACTGTTTTGAAATGGTAATATTGACCTACTTAAATATGAGAAATTGAGTCTCTGACATAAATATACCTACCTATTGACTGTGTCAATAATACATCTCTTGTTATGTACTCCAACCACTAAAGTAGTGTGTTGCTATTATACCTGCCATCCTTAATTTCTCCTTAAGTGCAACAGGTACAATATAGAGTAATTTTGTTTCATAATATTCTAAAATAGTACATCCTTTACTTGTGGGTGGTTTCTGCAGTTTACTCCAGAAATATCTGTCCTATGGTGCCAAAAGTCTGAAAATCCTGTAATTATTTAGAATAGCATTGTTTAGTGAGTTAAATAGGATGATAATGTTTATGATAGATCAGCAACTCTTCTCTTTTCATTCATCATTTAAAACTGAATTTAGCTAAATATTTTTATGTAAAAGCTGAATTACACTTGATTTTGGTTTTACTTATTTACAGGATCTATGTTTCCGTATCTCATAAATGGAAGCCACATAGTTTAGAAATGTGGAATTTTTGAGGTTTTTAAAAAATGAAAATCTATGGATTTAATTACAATATGTTTACCTCAGTTTAGTCAAAATACGTATTAGCAATTCTATCGATTTCCTATTTTTCTGCTGTGTTGTATATCTAAACCCAACCAAATGTACTGTCAGACTAATTTTGATGGAACACGTAACACACTAGATAATTACTTCACTTTGCTTAATGCATTAGAAATCCATAAGTAGACATTTGTTTTATGTGAAAAGTGGGCAGCCTATTAGAGGTCAGGAACAAATAACAAAGAGGAATACTCAGCGACAAATGCAGAATAGAGAACAAAAGCTAATTAATTCATAAATTTTATGAGCTGATTATTCATTACGCTGTAGTTGCATGTACTGTACCAGAATTTCTTCTCAGTTGGGTTCAGTTATAAATCAGAGTTTCATTATATTGTTTTCTTCTAATTTTATTTTTCACATACATTGTATGTTAATATTTTTTGCAAGGAAATGTTATTTGTCCTGTGTGTTATTTCTGTAGCACAAAACCACTAACGGAACTAAGTTTAGAGACTAATCCACATTTTACTGTGTATATCATCATCATCTGGCACTACAGAAAGATGTTTCTGGACTAAATTGTGGAAACCACCCACAATAGATATTCCTTCCAGTGCTACATGCAAGTAGTAACATTTACAAAAAGTAACACACATTGTCATTCTAAGATGTTAAGCACAGCTAGGTTGGCAGGTCAGTGATTGTATCTTGCAATGTCGTGTACTTGTTTCTTGTGCCAAAACTTGCCAGTAGTAGGACATTGGACTATTACTATTTTTGTCCTGCTAAGTTGTTACCTTTACATCAGGAAATTCTGTGAATCTCCTGAAGACAGATAACATGAAATCTGATTTTCTATAGGGCTGTCCAACTCCCAGAGGCCCCAGTGACATTAGTGTGTATCTGACTTCTTAAAATTGCTGGGGTAAAGACAAAAGAAGGAAGAATCAGATCACAGCCAGTGGTTAAACACACTAAATATCTGAAAAAAATGGCCGCTATATTTTTTTCTGAGAAATCAATATCCCAAGTGGCTTGGTGACAGAAGAATATAGTAGTTACCTTGCAAAAAATGCACATCTCTGCAGAATGATCAAGTAGATGTGCAGTGTTAATATAAATTAGAGAGCCGCCTAAAAATCTTGATCAATAAATTCGGCAATGTCATTCTGGTATCTTCCACTACTAGCAGACTGAGGGAACCATCCAGAAGAGTCTTTCCTCTGTTCTTTCCAACTTATATATATTACATCCACATGCTTTCAGTGCTACGTCATGCTTCAGTAATAGGAGGCCATTCATAGGCCGTTATCAACCAAGCCCATTTTCCATCAAACATTCTTCCCATCTTTTGTCTCTCCATTACTTTTCCTCCACGCATCAGTCCACTTTTACAACTGGAAAGCATATGATATCTATAGTAACCATAACTTGATACATTGCTTAAACTATGTATATCATAGTGTATAAATAGTTTAATTAAGCATAATAACAATCTGTTCAGGCAGAGTAGGGACAAATGTACCTCTATAGATTTGATCCGGCCAGAACACCAGTGTGTTCTCAAGACCCGAAGTTCTGAAGTTTTGCTTTTGAAACAAGAGCTCTAAACTTCCCATATTTCTTTTAAGGATAATTTGATTCAAAATTTGAACTTTTTCCCTTAAAAAAAAAAAAAAAAAAGGAAGTTGTAAGGCTTTGTAAATCACAGCTAAAAGGCCTAGGCACCATGAGATGTTTTTCTTAAGTATTAGAATCATCATTTTGTGGAAAAGTGTACTTGGTTAGTGGATCAAGCACAATATTTACTCCCAGGAAGCAGCAGGAACTTTTAAGTTTTTGGTTTTTTTTAAATTATAATTTCTAAAAGCCAAGCCCTGAAAAATTTACCCCTAAGTCTAGGACTCTACGTCAATCTTCTCAGATGACAGACTTTCTCTCTTTATGTAATCAATCAGGTGTAGGTTGACCTGGTTGTCTGATGAAGCTCCTCTCATTCTCCATTCATTGACTACTGTTTCCAATAAGTAACTGTGGAATGCTCCCTTTATGCTGATCCAAAGTAGCTTTATTCTTGACATGTTACAAAATGCTGCAAAGATGCCTTTTGGGATAAATCTGGGATTAATTTATAGTGCAAATATGTGGTGACAGTAAAGTCTTAGTAATGCTTTACTTCTCAAAAGTAACTGGAGCAATTGTGGGAGTTTGAGGTACAAAAAGCCTGCTAGACTCAGTTTAATTTCTGAAGGATACTAAGGAACTGACAATTTAAACATATATCAGATCTAACCTGGTATTTTGGGTAGATGTGCCCTTTTTTTAGAAATTTTGTCATCTGGAGAAAATATGCTTTAAAAATAAAAAGAACATTAATAAAAGAAAAGTATATTCTTTTTAAAAATGCATCCAAGAAAACCTATAAATTATTTTCAACCTTCTTAAGATCTCTAGCATTTAAAAGCTGTAATTACTATCTGAAAATGCAAGAAATGTTGCTCCCGCTTTCTGTCAGCAGATGATCACCTGTGTTTTTAAAGACACTTTCCTGTGTTTGCTGAAGAGAAGGAATAGCATAATGTCTGTTTTGTGACTTACTGCTCTTCAGATTCCATCAGGTTACATATGAAAATACACTTCAAAAGAATTTGTTTAATTTATGAACAAGTTTTCATTTCCTTCACATTGGATTTAAATTGTCTTATACTTGCATTTACACCATAAAAACTGAGGTGTAAAACACACTATCAAAGAAACATTTTTTTTACCTTATGATCTGCTTGCTTTCAACAAAAACTCCTATATTTTCATCTAAATTTCTGAAGTTTCCAAGTTCCATTGCAGATTGCCTATTAAAAGTTTACCTTGCCTTTCAATACTTAACAAATCTGAATCATCAAGATTAACAGAGTAGCTGTGAAAAAACAGCTTTGAAAAGAATTCCACAAAGGAGTAAAATCTCTAAAAGGAGACTTTTTCTGTGATATGTTAAAAATCCCAGGAAATGTCAAATGCAAAAAAAGTGTATTCAGTTAAAATCAAGCTTTGGACAACATTCACTTTGGATTGCATAATAATTTGGAAATTTTACTTGCTTCTACCTTTTCTATTCTGAGCAATTGCTTTCCTCGCTGAACCTGTCTGTAAGATGAATAGAAGTTGTTAGAGTGCACAGAGAAATTCAGGCCCAAAACACAAAAATGTTTATCCCATGTTTTTCTTCTTTGACAGTGTCCATGCTTTGTAGAACAGGAAAAATATTTGTTACAATGAAACTTATTCTAAGGATATCTTTCCTGTTGTTGCCAAACTAACATTTGTTCATCTTCAAAAGCCATCTAGCATTTACCACACTTTGGCTGAACTTAATCTATTTCTTCAACTAAATAGCTTCAGGTTTTCTGAAAGAAAGAATGAATGATACAGGTTCACTAATTAATTCAGTAGCTACCCCATACTTATTATGAAGTCATGAGTTTATAGGGGAATATCAGGACAAGATTGCTGGACTAGGATTGTTGTACAGTTTTTCATCATGGACATTACAAGAAATTGTTACTTGGGGTGTTATATGCTGTCTGATTGCCTAAATGCTTTAGTGGGAGGTCAGAGACTTGCCTTCTTGGGCAGAGAGCACACCACTTGCAGCTGTCTGAAAAGAAGTGATGTGCGTTAAAGCATGTTAAAATAGTGGGGGTACTGTTTGTCAGACCAGGTGCAAGAACAGAAAAAAAATCCATGCTCTGCCAGAAGGAGGAGGAGGATAGACAGAAGAGAAAAAGCCCAAGGAAAGAACAAAAGCATTCCTTCTGCTAAATACTGAACTATAGTCATTGGAAAGAATACAAGAGGTTATTCCAGCTCGCTTCTTGACTAAATTGTATGTTCTTCCTACAGATAGTTCCTAAAAAAGAACTGTTCTTTGTTTTCCTACGTACAGACACAGTATCTGTTGTTTATTACTATAATCATAGCATGCATAATTTAAAATGTGGGACTATAAGATAGGCTGTGTTTCTCTTTCTGGTTTGTCAGACACTAAAAACCCTATTCCTTATTTATTACGTCTTCTTTGTGATTTACTAACAAAATTTCTGTCTTTAAACTAGTTTCTTATATATTGCTTCTACTAGCCTCATCTGTTTCATAAACATTGGACTGTATTCTTTCATGCCTTGTATTTAGGCCATATGTTTTTTGTCCACCATCATTTATTTTTTTCACAGATGAAAAAGTTCCCCCAAAATTCATGGAAACAGAATATCTCTAAGTTCTTAGCGTCTGTTTTGTTGAAACACTTTGTCAAGCTTTGGACAGGTGCAGACATCTGTGGCTTTATAAAGCTCTTGGCTGTCACAGGATTAGCTGTTTTGGAGAGGATCTCAAACTCTCTTAGCTCCTGGAGTCTCAATTTACTGCTTCTGCTAGACTACCCACTACCCTCTAGCTCAAGCATGTGTACAGAAATCCAAGACATGAATGTGTCATGAGGAATTGAAGGCGGTTGAAAGCTTACCTATGAAGGAATCATTCTGACTCCTTTGGCAAAGATCAGATAGGTGATATGAAGTGCAGCGTTCATGTTTTCCTTTCCTGATATTTTGCTTAAGGGCCACTATACATCTGTGGCTCTGTGCATCATCGTATATTAGTGTTTTAGTGCAGAAGCACACCGAAATAATACATGCAGTGTTTGACTATCAGCAAAAACTCTACTTGCTCTTAAGAATACTCATAATCTTGAAAGCATTTTATTGCAAGGTTGAAGACTACATTCTGACTTTATTAATGCCTTGGAAAAAAAAATTCTTTCTATTGTTCTCTGTCAGCAATCCTCATGTTCGCTGACTCCATTAGTAGGATTATGGTCAGGTTACTATTCAGTACAGCACTGGAATGTGTTGCTTTCTTTTGTACTGAAGTACAAAAGCTCTTGTCAAATTTTTTTTTTTAGATTGTGGGCTAAGCAATTTTGCTTTGCAGTTGTCAGAAAAGTGAATGTGTGGCAGAGCTCTTCTTGACAACTGATTATCTAGATATTTGCCAGTAGCCTCGGCAGTAGGTCTTTATGGTTTTGTGTTCATTTGAATGATGGAGAATAGCACCGTAGATGTGATTATTTTTAGTTTGTTTTGGATTGTTTTGGTTTTTTTTAAATTCGCCTATCTTTCAACATTGCTCTTTAGAACATCAGATGACTTTTGCAACTTAAGAACTTTGACAAAATTACATCAAAAGAACAGATAACTAATGCTGTGCTACTGCAGGTAGGAATAAAGTGTTATACTTGCTTTATGTAAACCAAGAGAGAGATTTCAGTCAAAATAGTTCAAAACAGGTGAGAGTTCAGTTCATCCTTTCAAGTAGCTCCTCTTAGGTACACTGGAGAAGAAAATCTTTAAAGAGCATATCTGATCTCTCAGCTTAAATCAATTGGCCCAGCCCACAGACACAGTTTTGTAGCCTACTCTCTATTAGGAAAGTATATTTTGTGGTTAAAATGGTCTCTTTTTGGGAATTTCTCATATTTAGAAACTATCTGGTTTTAGCATACTAAAACTTGTTTTGCTATTTTGAGAGTGTCCTGAGCTTCAAGTGCACTTTTTTAATTCATTTACAAGGGAGCAAAAGAAAGGTCAAATCATCTGTGTAGCAGACAAAGATGCATAGATACAGGAGAGTGCCATGGATGAAGGGGGAAAAAAAAAGAGCAGAGCTCAAAAGGAGGCAGGAAGAGAATGCAAGAAGGCTTGTTATAACTTTCTGTGAGGTCTGGTTTCTGAGCTTCAGACTGGAGAGATTTGAAGACAGTCTGTACCTGAGGAAAGCAACACAGCTTTCAATCATTTCCAGTATGAAGCTCATACCTATGACATCATAGCAACAAATTGATACTCAGGTCCATTAGACATTCTGAGCTTCAAAATAAAAAGGCATTAACTTTGAACTACAGATGGCAAGATCACAAGCTAAACTGTCTCATGCATCAAACGCCTGTGTACTTGTGCATGTTTGCAGCAACGTGACTCCATGTCTGGTACCAAAGACGTGCACTCCATGTATACTGTTCAAGATGCCCTGATAAGACCAAGGCTCAGCAGCAAGTTCCAATCACCAGGGTAGATTTCTCAAAGCAAAAAAAAAAAGGAAACAAGATGTAATTTTGTTATGAATTTTTAAGCATAACAGACTATGTCTTTCCAGTATAAATGCATTAAATATAAATGTAAGCCCATCTTTTTCTTTAAAACTCATCCTTTTAATTTTTCCCCCTTTTTTTTGTTTTCTTGAAATTTGTCTTGGCCTTGATTTTGTTTTTGTTTTTTTTTTTGTCCCCTCAGTGATTATCTCCATATCTTAAATAATAACTTACTGCCACTCCATAGCTCATACTGTGCAGGAAGTCTTCACTGTAAGCCAAATCATTTTACAATATGCAGAATAAACATATGAAAAAAAGTCTTCAAAAATTAAGTAGTAGTAAGCATGCAGACATGGGCAGAGCTTTTAAAGGCATAAGTACCTTATTACAGTAAAACAAGTTTTGACCACATGAAACTAAATGGTTTAGACAACATACAAATTCAAATACAGAAATGTTCTATAGGGTTTAGAGAAGAGAAAGAGACCATGGCTAGCTCAAAACATTGAGATTTCTCTGAGTATGATCTCATCTTTGAATTCCCAGCCATCTTAGTACTTAGTTTGGGAGAATTATTACATCTTTTTTAGGCTTACGTTTGAGAAATATACTCTCGGCATCATCTCAGCATGAGTGAAGTCTTATTTTCAGCTGTTATGAGAGAATATTTATTAACTCTTCTATTTGCACAGGTCTCTGCTTAGGCTAGTCCTGTTATCCAACAGGAGCAATAGCATTTTTCAAATTTTTTTTTGACTGCCAGGTGATGTTTCAACATTGGAACAGGGACTTCATTGAGCAAGTGACGCTGCAAATTTGTGTAGTTAAAGAACTACAGCTGTAGCCAGATACCTATCTCAGTCTGATTCTCAGAAAAGATGCATTCAGGGAAATAAATCAGGATTTAAGTGCCATTTAAAAGACTCAGCTGTCAGTTTTATAGGTGCTTTTGTATCATGATTTAACACTCAATGTGTATTGTTTTCTTTACTGTATGAAACATAGTTGAAAGGCTTCTAAAATACAGTCATCAGAAAATCTATTCAGTACCCTAAATTTAATCTATTCAGTGGCATAATTTCCACCATACTGAAAAAGAGGAAATAAAATGGTGTAAAATTAAAAACCTCCAGTTGTGTTTATCACGTGTAAAAAGAAATTAACAAGAAATTACATTTTCATTTAGAAATAATTTGATTTTTAAGTGTATATTAAAACACTTGGCAAGCGTCATGCTTTCCAGTAGCTGACAGACAGTCAAGAATATTTGTTACACAAAGCAGTGTCAAAGCTCTCTCTGAGCAACCTATTTCAGGTACTGAGTCCGCTAAAGCCAAGTAAGCTGGCTCCAGGAAGCAAAGCCTGGAGGAAAGGGAGTCAAAGCCTTAGGCAAAATGCCAGGATAACTTGCAGAGTTCAGATGCCTTCACAGCATTTGTGTGCTGTGTAGTTACTGACAGATATGCTAAGGACTAAAAAGAGGCAGGTGTTACCAACAAAGCAGCAAGATGGAGCACCAAGGCAGAAAATTTCTATTTACATGTCTATTCTTTAACAGTAGCAGTTTTGCCATTTGATCAGTAGGAACTCTGAAATGAAAGATAAAATTAATTTTGTCTGCTATTCCTTGATTCTCCAGTGAAAAAGCAGCTGTTGCTTAAATTTGCAAGCCTTTTCAGTAACATTTAAATGATCATCTGAATCCTGAAGCAGCCTCAAAAGCCTGCCTACTCTCTGAATTCTTGCCATATTTATAGTCCTTTAAACATTGACTGATCTCACAGGGTGCTGCTCCAGCAATGCCAGCGATGAAGGGAATGTTGCATAGGCTGGCTCTCCATGGCGTCTCCCCAAAGCCAGCCGAGATGTGTGACAAAACATCTTGTGACCTCTCTGCACTGAACTTCCAACTGTTATGTGACACTGAAAGAGCAACAGTGGCAGATCTTACGAAAGAGCTATGTAGTCAAGGTTTGAATGCTCTGTTATCAGGGAATTCAAACCTTGTTAGGTGTTTAAGTCAAGCTGGGTGGAGCTGAGGAATGACAAACACTCCATCATCCAGGTGTTTTGGAAATGGATACCTTCTAGCTTCTTGCAGTTGGTTCTTTTAGGTTTTTGTACCACCAAATACTGCTTTTACTGACCAAAGGCCTCAGCCTTGCAAGTTCCATTTAAAAAAAACAAGAGTTCTTAGAAGGTGCTCAGAAGAACCTTTTATTTGAGCAGTCTGTGAAGCAAATTATTTGTTTTTAAAAATCATATTATTAGAGTTGCTTAGTATGAGAGGTGGAAAACTCACTCTGGGTAATCAGCTAGCAGGGAGGCTTCTCCACCCTGCCCTCCTGTGACCTGGAAGGACACCAGTCCTCCTGGCAGTACATGCTCATTTTGGACCTGCGCTTTTGACATGGAGAAGCAAGAGCAGCACAGCTCCATGGATGGGGATGAGCCAGGAGCCAAAGGTGACCCCAGCACAGGCTGGTGATCCTTACCAGTGGTCACAGTCCTGTATAGGATGGCTGGTAACAGGGTCTACCAGCAGCCACAGCCAGCAGTGTCCTGAAGTCTGTGCTGCAGTCCCTGCCAGCACTGAGACTCCTCACAGGTAACCCTGCTTATTAGTGCATCTAGAGCCCTGACAAGCTAATTTGATGTTAATGTGAATTATATGTATCACAATATAGAAAGTGTGAATTATGATCTATATTTTAAAATCCTGTTGCTACTGCTGTTTGTGCATTCATGTCACAGAATCACAGAATTAACCAGCTTGGAAAAGACCTTTCAGATCATGGAGTCCAACCTATGAATGTCACCTTGTCAACTAGACCATGGCACTGAGTGTCACATCCAGTCTTCTTTTAAACACCTGCAGGGATGGTGGCTCTACCACCTCCCTGGGCGGCCCATTCCAATGCCCAATCAGTCTTTCTGTTAATATTTTTTTCCTAATGTCCAGACTACTAGTATGTGGGACTACTGGCACACTCTTGCAGTTATCTTCCATTAGCTTAATTTAATTTAAAGTGGAAATTTTAGTAATCATCACTTTTGTAGTGTCAGGTGGAACAAGTAAGGAAATATGATAGACCACATAATAGGTACAGCCTGTTGCAGTTTATTTGCTATTCTTTAATACCTATTTGTTGTCTATATCATTTCATATCAAATAAGCTCTTCACCTTAAATATAAAGGGTGTTTATTCACCTTGTTTTCATACAAATGGCAGCAAGAAGTAGCTAATAAAGATGGGCACAAATAAGACATTTTAAATGAAATATTGTATATGCAATTACTTGTTCTCTATTTGATTCTGTTTTGATACATATTATGTCTCATATTTAAACCCTGTATTAAACTGATCTGTAGCTTTTCCTTAGTCTTCCCTGATTTTCTCAATTCTTTGTTTTTTTCTCTTGACTTTTCTTAGTATTTCAAAATTCCATAGGCACTCAGAGGGAAGAAACAACCTCTCTGGCTTTTCAACTTATTGTTTCTGCTGGGTATATCATATGATGATCTATAGCTTAATTAAGTCAGAAACAATTATTTTGGCTGTCTAGTATAACTTGCATATAATTTTATTTATACAACTTGATTACAAGAATTGACTATATTATAATGCCTGTGTTATCTTCTTGGCCAGCCAGCAAGGGCATTTCCTCACTCACATTGTGGGAAAAGGATATGCTGTTCCTGTCTGTCAGTGACAATGGCTGGGCCACTGAGTTCTGAAAACTTGTGTGGTTTAGATTCAGTGAAATTCCCTGTGTAGTGGGTACTGTCATAATTTCAAATTTCTTGTCTTGTGATGCAAAAAAAGCCATTTCCAGACTTCGAGAATCACTAAGTGGAGTTCTTTAAAGGATTAAGTAATCATGAGGTCTATGAGAAGTAAAAAGGATGCAGAACTATTTTCTCAATATACACCTAAAGCTGTCGTGACTTTGCACTCAAAAAACAAAGCCCCAAAGAGAGTAAAATAGCAGTAAACGTTAGAACATTCCTTATAGTTAATTAGTAGAAAATTCAAGGCAGTTTGTGAAAATATGAGACAGTTAATTTCTGGTGTAAACTTCTGTATGAAGCCATCCTTGGGACAGGCAAGCACTGGAGTAGATTGTCCACAGGTGCTCTGGAGTCTCAATTCTTGGAAGCTTTTGAGACCTAACTGAACAAAGATCTGAGCAGCCTAATCTGATCTCATAGCTGATCCTGCTTTGAGCAGGAGGGAGGATGAGAAACCTGCTTGTGTCCTATCCAACTTGAATGTCTTGTGATTTTCGTGACTCAGACAATTTTCTTTACATCAGGAACAAGCCCACCACAACATATTTCACACCAAATGTAACTCTGAATTTCTTGTGGATATATGCTCCACAGTATTTTTATTTTGGAATAAAATATCAAATAGAATTGACAACTGCCTAATGCAAAAAAATCAGACCATAGCTTTTACTGAAGGATAATGTCAAAGCTCTGCATTCCATATGGATGTCACCAAAAGGAATTGTGATTTCATCAACCCAGCTGCTAGCTTTGTAATGACATATGGGAGTAACTTTTTTTTGATGACTGTTCTTACAGCAATGTTTCCTCCGCCTTCTGCATTTTTCCTGACATCATGACTTTAAATATGAGCCAAATTTAAAAGGCAGTAGTAATTTTTGACAAACTTTGTATTTGTGTTAGCAATCTAATTTATCTCTAGAACTAACGTTGTGTCAAATCTACTATTTCCTGAAGAACCAGAAATAACTTTAATTTATTCTGTAGTTGTGAGACAGATATATTATTCTAGAATCCATTTTGTCTTGTACAGTTCAATGTGGACTTAGACTTTTATACACACCCAGATGAGTGAAAGTCTTTGTGGACTTTACTTCTACAGGATAGGTTAGGGAAGAAAAATAATAATAAAATAATAATATCAAGGACCTAGCAAGGATAACAAGGATCTTTTGTATTGATCTTATTTCAAATATAATATCATTATATGAAATCAATAAATATGATGACAAATGCATAATAAGAGCATAATAACTTTCCATATGCTATGCTATATTTAATGTCGTCTTGGGCTATGTAGGAGTTCCGGAACTAAGAAAAATCTGTACAGAGACAAGTTGTTACAAATGGAAAAGGCATCTCTACAGACGTGGATTTGTGATCTTTGATTTATGAGGAACAAATCAAGTATTCCAAGTTTGGGGGGGGCGGGTTAAATGGGAAAACATAGTTTGATATTTTATTTTTATTGACAGGGTTAATGCCAAACCACTTGAATTATCATCTTTCAATAGGTATTTTGTACTGCAAGAAGATGAAAAAGAGTGATACCTTTGCAATTTAAAGTAGTATATTTTTTTCATTAAGGTTTTTTTAGTGTGTATTAAGAACCCCTGTTAATGGACATAAGAGTTTTACTTTTTTATTGAGAAGAAGCAGATGTGAAGAGCAGGCTTGGTTTACAGCTAATAAGAGCAAGAGTCTGTCTTAATTCACACACAATCACTTTGCGGGTTCAGTTACTAGGTAATGCTCTGGGATAAATATTGCATACTTCTCCTGATATCCTTCTCTTATGACAATAGTCTAGGTGAATTTAATGAAAGTAATAGATAATGAAACGTGAAGTATTTAATGGAGCAATTGATAATATACATAATTATTAATATTAGTTTAGGTAAGAGTTTCCTATTATATTCTAGTAAGTAAAGTTCAGTGACTGTAAATACTAACATTACATTTAAATTAGTAGCAGAAAAACAGCTTTCAATGGAAAAGATAATTTATGTAAGACTGATACACACTTTTAGAATAAAAAAGTTTTGTTAAACAATTGCACTTACAGTTTTATGGTATGTATTTTATTTTTATGGAGTTTTTGCTTTGATAAAAGAATTATGTGCATGGACATATTGTATTATGCTGAGAACTACCATAAATCTTGATAAGTTGCGAAAGCTGCATCCATTAAGTTATCTTCTATAACTGAAGGTGAACAGGCAAATACCTAATCACTGCTCTGATAGGACATCACACACCTTGCATTTTCTTTATTTTCTGTATTCTGTATAGTAGTCATTAAAAAAACCCATCTCAAATGCCTTGTTGGCTACTTCATGATCAGAGAGCAAAACCACCTGATGTTATCAATGAGAGTGAAAATAGTGAGGGAATGCTTTTCAAAAGCCACAGAGGAGAAGGCCTCTTGAACATAAGAATGCTGAAATATGCAGTCAACAGCACAGATACAAAGATGTAAACTGACATAATAAATGAATAAAATATATGTTGTATCAATGAACGTTAAGTTTAAAAATTTCAAATTTAGCTATGAAACTGCTAACTTTTGAGAGGGTATGGGGATAGGGGAAAGTAGTGCTGTATTAAATATAAACCTTTTACTTGAAAAATAGCTCTATATATTGTAAACTCATGCAAAACCTTTAGATCATCATGCAATATCACATGGATGTCAAACAAGTTTCAATTCAACCAAAATACACATTAAAAGAGTGGAAGTCTTTCTCCAGAAGAGGAATCAAATGTCAATAAAAATTCAGCATCTATCAGGGAAGAGTTAATTTCATTCCTTCCCTGGGACATTCCTTCTTAACTCCTGGCAACCCTAGCGCTTGCAGCTCTTGCGTCAGTCACTAAGACAGTAAAAAAGTCTGACTTTTTTCCTTGGTCCCCAGACTCCTTTATAGTGCAGAGAGGAAGAGCAGTTTATCCATGTAAAATGGCTCTTTTCTAATATTTTTTTCCTAGCTGGGTCATAAGAAGTCTTCAGAAGGGTCCAGTAACACAAAACGTTAACAAATGCATTTCAAACAGCCCAGCAAATGTTGCATAACACCCAAAATTTTTAGTACTATTTTAACTGAGCAGTAGCCTTTGCTGACTGGTTTAACAGCTATGTAGTTTGCCCTTGCTGTCTGCAGACACTGCAGTCACTACCTCCTACAGCACATTTATTTAAATTGGCTGCTCTAAATGACACTGCCTTAAGTTCTCTTCACCAATGTCAAGAGAGACTTGTAAGCTCACCTTTCTCTGCAGTAGTTTCTTCATCAGTTTCTTTGTGGAAGAATCTTTATCCCCAGTTGACACCTGTGAGAGCATTACGTGATAAGGAGTCAAAGACGGCCTCTGGGGACCTGGAATTGAGGTTGAAGGTCTCACATTTAAAAAGTCATTTACTTCTGGTTTAGTTTTGCTCTTAGGCATTATTCACAGCTTTGCTCTGTCTTCAAACAACAGGAGCAGTGGCCCCACTAAAAGAAAAGAAATCTGAAGCTATTGAATGTGCTTAGAGTTAGTAAATATTAACTTGGGCTTTCAGGAGTCAATCCACAGTATGTCTTTAAAGCAAGAGAGCCCCTACTTTTCATTGCCATCGCCTTATTGTTGCTGTACTTTTTTATTATTTTCTTACCAGACGAAGTATTTCTAATAATACTTTTACACAGCATATGGTTTTGTATGTCGCTGGAGAAAAATTCTTCTCCCTCAGTTGGTTATTGCTGTGCCAAGTTGGATTTTTATTAGTACTAACAAAAATACAATTAATATTTACAAGAAAATACAGAAGAATATTTGTTTGAATACTTTGTAGTTCTGGGACAGACAAGGGAAGCCAGTATGTGTTTTAACATATCTGGTGCTGTGTGAAAAGAAGTTCCAGAATAGGTTTGTAAAAATCACATGCTCAAGCTTTGATTGATCTCACAGGAATATCTTATTGTATGCTTTTAATTATGGAAATATCAGTGTATTGGCTTTATCATCTACACATTAGAGGATTTTTTTTCACCATGTATTTCCTTGTATTATTTTCAGCTTTTTTTACTTCTCAAGTAACATAAAACTGAATTTATATAAGTAAGGCTTATGTGGCAAATAAGTAGGACAGGGTATAGTCATCACTGACAGAAGTGTTTTGGTAAGAAGGGTAAATGCATGAAGAAGCACACAATAGTTACTAATTTCAAAGGGATTTTTTTTCTCTCGTTGTAAATTAAATTTAACCCAAATAATTTAAGCTGTCTAGATAGCAAAGAGTTAAAGTGAACATAACTTACACACTGAGAAATTTTTGTTATTCTTTTTAATTTTCAATTTTAAAAAGCGCTGTTAAATATTTTTAAAGGGCAAATTTAGTACTTCAGTGACACTGACTCAGAATAAAACAGTCTTCTCAAATTAATTTCAGTAGGAATTTCTATTCTATTCTAATATAATCTCAACATATTGTTATCAGTTTCTTTCTTTATAAGGTGTGCATAAATGTGTGCAGCTACGAATGACAGAATAGCTCAGCCACCTATAGATTATTGTGTGCTAGTAGTGGTCTCTACAGGCATTACCAGTAACACAGCTACAGGCCTGAAAGTTCCACGTTGTCTCCTAGCTAATATTTGGGAAATGTCTGCACTGTAGCAGCACTCTGAGTTGTCTTCATTAAGGCCAGGCCCGCTGGGAGCGTGAAACTGTCCAGAGACAAGCAGATGAGTATAGCTGAATCCTTGGGTGCTGCCGTGGGGGTCTCTCAGTTGGGTTCCACTGCCCTGTGTGGACGTTACCAAGTGATCTTATTTGCCACTGTAGATATTGCTAATGAGTTCCCTAAAGTGCCCCCCTTATGTGGTTGCATATGTGACTAACTTTATAGGTAACCATATTTCACTAAGGACAATTACAGTATTTGCTATGCAAACTTAAGTGTTCGTGTGCTCACAGAGTCAGTGTTTAAATGTCTGTGGAATTTAAGAAAAAGGAAAATATCTTCTTATCAAATTAGTTCTGCCATATTGAAAACTCCAGCTTTAAAATATCCTAGTTTGTGCCTCTGCATTTGACTTTCTCAGGTGAAGTTTTGATGTAAAAAATAGAGCATCTTGTTCCTGAGATAAGAAAAGAAAACAAAACCAAACAAGTTGTATTCTTTTTCATATTTTCTTAAGGATGCTTTTTTTCATATTTTGCAAAGTGGTAAGCCTAGACCTTGTTTATTCAGAGGGTTGCCCAAAGCAATGCAGGCATCTTTCTGTTGTGTTTGTCAGGGAAGGATATTTTAAAGAAAGAAATAAAAAGTTGATTTAATAGCAAAGAGAGATCTTCACAAGTATGTTTCCCTTTTACTCCTTTAGTAAAGCAAAAAACTCTCCAATTACAGCTTCTACTATTATTTTCAGAAGTTTCAATATTACTTGATAACCTGGTATTACAGTGTCTTTTGTCAGAGCACCAGAAAAAGCTTTGAAGAACATTAGCCACAGTTAGAATTCCTTGTCATTTTCACTTGCAGTTTTAATATCACTATAAAGTACTGCAAGCCTTTTTCCTCTAAATGGCTCGTAGCATGAAACTTTTATTCTGCTTCTTCCTCCAGTTATCCTGTAGGGTGACGTGTTTTTAGTGAACACAGGCAAAGAATCTGTGCTGAGTGATCAGGTCAGCTCCAAAAGGATTTTATGGGCTAGTTTTGTCCATTTTATAAATAGGCTTGTGGTTACACAGTAGTTAATATCTAGCATAAATATGGGCTGTTTCCAAGAAGAGAAGTCCTTTACTACCACCTGCCCTCTGTCCCAGACACCAGCTATTCATTCCAGCCACATTCGCAGTGCTAGCTCCTGGGGTCATGCAGGGAGTCAGATCAAAGCAGTGGCAGGGATTATAACAGTTCTCTTGGATTAGGTTTCATGTACTGATGGGAATATGAGGATTTGTTCCTTCTGTGTATGTTCTTTTCTTCCTGCTGTATTTCTGTACAGATTCTTCAGCATAAAGTCTCTGAGTTCTTTAGCTCAATACAGGAAGAAATTGCTATTAGTGAACACAGACAAAGAATCTGTGCTGTACACAGGAGTGAAGCTGTTTTACTTTGCTATATTCACAAGAGGTGGATTTGCAGGTACTTTCTGTGCTAGGTTAGGGACTTCCTATGCAGAGGGAAATAGTCCTTTGCTTCCACAGGGAAAAAATCAAATTCTATGATGTGGAATGAAGTTGTTTGAAAAGATAAGCAATCTTAGCAAGATTCTACTATATAAGCAGTTATAAACTCAATGGCTAATGAAAATGAGTTTTTAAAGAGTGTTTTCCAACCCTCTGTATACAAATTTAAGTTGAAGACTTAGGGTCTGTTCAGTTGAATAAAACCCATGTTCTCTGGATTGAGATAATTTTCTTTTCTTTTCTTTTCTTTTCTTTTCTTTTCTTTTCTTTTCTTTTCTTTTCTTTTCTTTTCTTTTCTTTTCTTTTCTTTTCATAGGGCGAATAATTGCTTAACTAGGATCTCTGGCTTCTGACTTTTAAAAAGGAAATGTTATTGTTTTGGAGAACAATTCAATACATTTAAAGTGCTGCTTTCAAAGATATGCTAAAATCTTGATGAGATTAGTTACTTTTATTGCGAATTTTTGTACTAATTACCAAATAAATTATCTGAATCAGCTGCAGTAATCGTTACTAAAGAAGAACAAAAAAATATTTTTTGACTCAATAGGTAAATGGAAAAAATTGAAGAAAATGTATTTGAGAATGAATTAGATACTGGTTTAATCAGGTCAACATGTTTCATTTCAGTGTACAATAGTATGAACAAATCCAAATTAATGGTAGCTATGGACTTTTCCTATGCATACTTGCCAGATAGGAGGCACAAGGATTTGATATTATTACCCGTTTTCTAACCGTTCCTGTTCATTATAGCACAGAAACTCAGGCTCAGTTCTCTCCACTATTCTTAGCCAGCACGTTGCAAGGAAAAGTAAGATGATCTGAGCTTAAAGGTAACTCTGAAGAGTGTATTTCTCTCATACTATTCTGCAATCTCTTCATTGATGTGTTACTATCAAAGCCAGACAAATTAAATGCTATATTCAGAGCTTCTCCTGCTCAAAAACTGTCATGAACAAGTGATCGGAGTTCACAAACAGTTCAGTGACAGTTCATCAAGGACCGAAAGTGGTGTTCAGTGCCCCAGGGAAGGGTACCCTTGCTACTGAGCATGTTTGAAGAAAGGGCATGTCCCTTTTACTGTCCAGCTATGCTGTACAAAAATGTTTCACCAGAATCTGTTCAGCAAATTCATTATAAATATATAATTTGTTTCTGGATGACCAAAACTGAGGTTTTAAGTCCAATATATTGTCAAAACCAGAAACTAGTCTGCCTTTGTCACTGCTCTGTTAATGAAGTTATTACAATGTTGGTAAATGAAAGTTCTGGTTAACCAACTCTAATTGCTGGGTTTTAAATAGGTTTTTTTTCTATTATTCAGTAACTGCAATTTTCCTAACTTCAATATCTATGATCTATTTTGAAAATATTTTTATGGTTTCCTTTATCTGCCATAACTTCCCTTCCTCTGTTTGATCTGTGCTTCTCATAGTTTCTTGGCACTGTCTCGTGTTGATGAAGCTACACCCTTTCAGTGTGTACCACTAATTATTTTATGTTGCTCCTTTTAAAGACCCCTCAACCTAAAATTAACATTTTTTTACTGGACGCAAGGCCATGCCTCAGTGGGATTCCTCAGGGCAAGATACACAAGTAGATTGTCCAATTTGATTTCTGTTTGTAGCTAAATACCATATTCTGTGTAGCCTTGTCAAACACATAGATACTCAGATACAGAGCTGGTTCTCTGGATACATGATTTTGTATCTCCATTTCTGCCTGCATGGTTTGTTGAGGACTAATTCTGACATAAGTACAATAGATCCAAGCCAATAATCTTTTTTCTACATTGGTGATCCTTAGTAATAAAAATAGTCTCTTGCAAGCAGCTAAATAATATTGAAGAGAAATATCTCTTATTCAATGCTGGGTGGCAGAAGTGAAATTCAGGATGTGAGATACTTATTTTCAATTACAGTTTGTAGTGCATATCAGGCCAAGTTACCCCAACCAACACAGAGTGCAAATTTCGTTTTGCTGTGCTGCCAGCAATCACTGTACCATGGCAGTAGTAAAAAGGTGACATTTCAGAGAAAGAACAGTTGGCGTATCTGCTGTTATGTGCCCGCACACATCTTGGGAGAGGCAGCAATAATTGTAGTTAGGGCTTATTCAGACGCTGGCCAATGGAATCAGCTATGGAAATTCATTCAAGACATCTCCTGGTACTCCAGTCACACACAATCCCAGAGTGGTATTATTAATTTTTTCAGCTCTGGTAGCACCCTTCAGACTCAGTAACAGAAGGAAAGTTGTAGCAGTTTTATGTTTCATTTCTATCCAGCTGCCTTTCTGCAATTAGTGACCATGGGGGATACTCTAAAACCCAGAAATGACAAAACAGGCCAGGGTGATGGTGGACAATAAATAAATTTTCACTGTGCTGTAGAGGACAAAAATAACTGATTCAACTTGTGTAGACAAAGCCTTTAAAGAGCTAAGAAAGCCATAGTTCCTCATGCATGCATCTGGTGTCTATTTTTGAATATTTCTTGACTTCAGATTACCACAATAAAACACAAATTTTTTTGAATGCAGTCTACCTAAAGCAAGCAATAAAAGATCTTGGAAACTGTAGGAACTGATGCATGAAGAAGGATTGTATGAATACTTTTGAAAAGGCAAGGCTTCAGCTTGCAACTATTTGAATTTCATTTACATCGAGGAGAGATTGATACCATGGGGCTATAATGATGAGTGAAAGGATGAAATTTTAAAAAGGATATTTGAGACTGAAATTAGGGAAATACTCCCTGTTGTTCTGATATTTCAGTTTTCAGAAAATTCTCTTGAAGGAACAATCACCTAGAACTTCCAAAACTAGAGGAGATAAACTTTGGAAAACTTAGCAGAGAACAAGTTACTGAGATCTGAATAAGTGAATAGCCCCTTCTCTATCCTTACTACTATTAAAGTATTTCTATATAAAGGTTTTTATTTTGATGCTAAAAAAGGGGAAGTTTTCAACTTTAACAAGACAATATGATCTCTATAAAACCTATTATTATAAAACAAACTGTTTTAGCAGGGGATACAGCACTAAGTATGCTTTAAAGGAAAGTTTAAATGTTTGTCTGAGGACTGTTTATGTTACTAGAAAATCATCAAGAATGGAGCACGTTTGAAGCCTACGCCTGTAAAGAAGCAGAACTTTTTGTTAGCAGTGCTTACAGTATGATGTGAAGTCAAAACTCAAGAACCTTTAGCACCTTTATACAGCATCCCAGAACATGATACCATGTTCCAAACATTTGGTCACAGCCATCTCCATCAAAAATCAGCTCCAGAGAGTAATACCTTCAATTTTGGAATTGAGGTGGTAGTTTTATTAATCATTATAATTTTTTTTCACTAAGAACAAGAAAATAAAAAAAATATAATAAATAATAAAATTACAACTTTGTGCAGGAGCAAAACCAAGACATTTCAGTGTAATATCAAACAAGAGAGAATATATTATTATCAGTTACTGCATTTATTCCTCAAAATGACACTATTATTTTAATAAATAAATGAAACACAAGATTATGTTTGGCTTTTATGTTTAATTAAATTTCATTTTGACTCCAAGAGATCTGCAAGATGAAAAAAATGTCCTAGATGTTTTAGAGAACAACTGTAGAAGGTAGTGTTTACACATCTTTTATGTTAGATTTGGAGAAAAATTCTCTGATGATTGATGATATAATTTCTGTTAACATTGTAAGCTAGTAGCAGCAGCTTGTTTTCATACTACCTAGGAATTTATCTGAGCTCCATGCAGCTTATAACAAAACCATAATTTTTATTTTGACCTTCAGAGAAGTGAGCTCTGTTAAGTACTAAAGACTCTCATTGCTGTAATGTTTGAGACTGCAGAGATTTGCAAAGGTTTCCTCCTCCCACAGGCTTTGGCTATATTTGTCAACTCAGTGAAGACTGTAGGGTGAAACCTGAGGAGTGCTGATCCCATGTATCTCCTGCTGACATCAGTAGGAGCTTAGCACCCATCAGCATCAAAGGGTTTTGTTACTGCAGCTGACTCTCAATAATGCAAAACAATTAAAAATAATAGCAAATGGAACAAAACCCAAATGATGCAATAGATACTGGGAAAAGTTTTAAAGATACCCCTAAAATTCAGGACCATCTTAGTCTTACCATTTAACATTTCAGTTGTGACCAGACTGTATCAGAAAAACATGATACGGAATTAAATTCAGAATCAAAGCCCAAGTAAATTGTATAATAGTGAAAGTTTGAAAAGGCTGGCTGCAATCTACATAAAAATTAGTACAAAGTCAATGTAAAGTAACACTGTGATAGAAATCAGCATTGTCTCTTGTGTCTCTACTTTTACGTTTAAATGACGTATGCACCCATGATGAACATTTAGGCTTTTGCTTTCTGTCCACCACCCAATCTATTTGGTCTTTGACACAGAAATTATTTTTTTACCTGTGTCTGTAGAGCTTTACACAATGGAGATACTGAACCATAAGGGAAGCTCCAGTAAAACACATAAAGAATAATAAATAGCATTATTTGTATTATTGAGACCATAGTCCCCATTTACTCTTTTCTAAGGATTCTAAGCTTAAGTGTCTATTTGTCAAATCTTGGTTATTTCTGCCATAGTATTGCTCAACCTTAGCAAGATGTTTGTTGCTGTGGTCTGGTGGGTTTATTAGCTTAATCTGAGTGGTCTGGATTTACTTTGGGGGATGCTGATTGAATGTCACCCACCTATTTTAGAGGTGGCAGCAAGGCTTGGCATATTTGCACTTGCATGTGCCTGGAGTCAGTGTAGTTAGGACTTTGTTTTACTCCCATACTATGCTTTGATATCTTTTCATATGGACCTATGCAGAAATACTAAATTTATTTGTCGTCAGGAGAGTCAGGAGTCCAGAAGCCCTGAAGATGAGAAATCACAACAGAGATATTTTCTAGTCATGATAAAACCATAGCTAAACCTGATTATAACTGGAATCGCAGTTGCAATACCACATTAAAACTGAAGTATGAAAATGAATCACAGGAAGTCCAAGAAAAAAGATCAGACCTCTAAATTATGATGGAATAAGTCAGATTTTACCACAGGGCATAAGCATCAACCTGCAGTTTCCTTTGAAAGCTACTGCAGATGCCAGCGCTAACAATAACCCAGTAGCTGAAAAGGCTTTTCAACTGTACAGTATCCAATGTATAAAATCAGCTGAGATCTCTCTGAAGTGGACTGTGTCTCATCTTTACTGCCAGCTAGCCTTTCAGCCTTTCAAATGTTCAGAATGCATTGCTATGGAGAAAATCAGTGAAGCATGAGCTGCCATATGAGCTTTTAAAGTTCTGTTCATTACTTCCCAGTCCTGGCTGCTGTTTTTCCTTTTCAGAAAGGCAACCTATCTTCTCTATCACTATCTTGTAATAGTCAGCCTTCCATGCCCTCTTCTTCCTTATTTCCCTCTTTCCTCACACTTTGTTTTCTGTCTGCTGAGACATCTTTAAACACAGGACTATGTGTTCGTGTAACAACTGTGCCAACAGTTGCGGAGAAGTCCTCTGGGTTACAGACGTGCAGCTTCACAGTGAAGTATCAAGTGTTACTGCAATGTCCACCTAACTGGACATCCATGATTGCCAACTTAATAGCATAGACTACTGTATCACTAATGTACCTTACAAATGTAAAAAGTTTATTTTGGATATAATTAATCAAGCTGTTTGGGTTTTGGGGGGTTTTGGTGTTTTGTTTGTTTGTTTGTTGGTTGGTTCCTTTATCTAATCATATTGTGGAATTGCAATGACACCCAGCTAATTTTCATAACACTTTCATCTTACACTGCAGATTCCCTCCCAGAGGGACCAGTGATACAACAGGACTTGAGCTATAGCCCAATTTACAGTAAACATACAGTCCTGAGAAAGTTTCTCTATGCCTGCAAGAAATTACTCATCATGAAATAAAATGAGCTATTCATTTGCAAGCAGCTAGTCTGTGCCATCAGCTGTCTAGCACTGCAAGGCTGAGTAAAGCCTGCCCATGTAGATAAGTCATTGATAGCATCACTTTTCTGGGAAGTCAGGCTTCTACAGGTATCTGTGATATTATTGGCCTGTGTGAAAATTATTTCTTTTTAAACCATTAGGTGAGGCCAAGAATTTAGGTAATTGGAATTACTTTTTTTTTTTTAGGTCTTCTAGTTAATTTTTAGTGTATAAGCCATTTCTTCATAGTTTCAGCATAGTGGTGTAACACACTGAAGCTGTTATTGTGCCACTTGTATCTGTTTTCATGTTTGTAGCCAAGAGATATACCAAAGATGTATGGCTCCTTACGGGATATATCACTGCAAACATAAATTTTGCTCTGCTAAATTAGTAAGAATGACTAATCATTCGTTTTCTGGTCCATTAATCAAATACATTTTCTTTGTTGAAAGCCTTTTCTCACAATCACTACCTGTTTTAATAAGATCTATAGTGACAATCCTGAAATTTCCCCAGTCTAAGAGAATTTGCAGATTTTAGGAAAACTTTTCATGTCAGTGGGATTCCAATAAGGATCAGCCTTTCCATGAGGGTAAGCAGAACTCATCCCAAAGTAATACTGGTGTAAATATTTAAGTGTCTGTGACACCCTCACTTTCAAGATGGACAGTGAGATTATTTGCTAAAGGACTTACTCATCAAATCTGGAGGGTGAAGAGGTGATTTGAAATTAATTTATGCAATATACAGTGCAATTTGTTGCATTGTTTGTTGCGCTGCTTGTGAAATAGCATTTTTCATCATGTCTTCAATCTTTATATTCTGTCTAAATTTCATTACCTCTGAGATGGATACACCAGAAAGGATAATGCTGAACCAGAAGAACTGGATCATTTAAACTTAAATCCAAGACTTATAGTCATCAGCGAAAAATAAGCACAACAATCAGCTGAATGTGTTGTGTAAATGTGTTGTTTTAATAACAATTTTTATCAGCTCTAAATTGGACCAAAAGTGGAAAGCAACCTGGAGGAATTGCAGGAATGCAGTTCAGTTAGTCAGATCAGAAATATCCTAAGTGGATCGTGAATTGGCTCAAATGGTATTTACCATAGTTTCACAGCAGTTGCACAGATTAGACCTGGATAATTTTTGAATGTTTCGTTCACACAAAAGAGCAATTTCAAAGTCCTTTACCAAAATTTGTGAGATCGTTGTTCATATAAAGTAGCTGGCTGTACACAAGAGAATTTAATATTCCAGACTGTTCTGTTCTACGGATGACATGAGCCAAGGTCTCCTTTCCCTGATCTTGATGGGCTGCTCAGGTAAATGATAAAGATCTAATGAATTAGAGTAAAGACTAATAGCTAACAGATGTACAGACGCTATCCACTCTATTAATTAATGCTGCTGTACATTATGTGGATCTAATGCAAATTACTGTCTGCAGAATGTTTACAGATTGGAATTGTGCTTAGCAATTTGGTGAGAACCTCAGTGGAAGTTTTTCCATTATATTAGGAAAATGCTGTGGAGGAACTAGTAAGGTACAATCACCGTGACATTTCTTCATGACCTTTAGGTTCTAATCAGTTCTCCTTGTTTAAGAAATTTTTGTTCAGTTTGAGTTGGTTAAGGCTGCATTTCATCATTACTTTTAAACAGGTAAGACAATACTGATTTTTTCTACAGTTAAAAATTATAACCCCAGAAAATTAGTATTGCTGATGAAATGGTCTTCAGTCTCAAAAGACTTATTAAATTAAGTATATCTATAATTAGAGATATAAACTGTGACACTTTAAAAACTCATACTCTGGTGCCCATGTGTCCTTCAGAGTATGTCAAGTTTTTCAGACAGCTAAAATTTCTTTTTTAATTCACTTCTCAAAAAGATGATTTGTCCAAATATTACAATGACTTGTTTATTTTGATATTCCAATGAGTTTAGACTCAAACTAACATTTAAAGGACACTCAGTGATGAGTTGCAAATTGCAACTGAAATGAGTCTTGTATAGTTGATAGTTTAGTCATCAACCAGTAGTCTCTTTCACATAATTACTATGCATGCTGGAATAGAAATCTTCTCAATTTTTTTCTTTTCATAATACAAAAATACATTTAAACAAATCAATTGTTGAGTTTGGCCAGTGTTTAACAACTACCTGTATTCATCTCAAACACTTGAGCTGACTCTTAAGGTGAAGAAGAGAGAAATATTAGTAGTTAAAAGAAGAACAGTGAGAAAAGAAGTGTACTTCACCTCAAGCTCAGAAGTTAGGTGTGATATGTACAAGGCAGTGAGAAGTGATAGAATCAGTAGCAGAAATTACTACAAATTTGGTGTAAACTTGTGTTTATACCACACACATGGTATCATATGTGATACCATGATATTTAGATGCTGTGTTTAAGCAGTGCCATTTTTAATGCCTTTGGTAAAAAACATTTTCACATCCAGTAACCAAAGCCAAGCTTACTTGCTGTTTAAGGGAGTCAAAGTCTTCTTTAACATGCTCTTTAGTGTGAAAATATTTTTTTTCATTCTCAGCATAAAAATAGATACATCTGCTCAGTAGTATTCATGAGCAAGTTGTAAGCAGTAAAAAAAAAAAAGCACTTATATTTTGCGGTAAGGTCTTTACTCCATATTGTGTATCAGTTATAGAATTAAGTTTCATCATTAAAACTACCTCTCAGTCATTTGTATTAAATACAGTATTTTAATATTTATTATTTTGGTTCTTGAAACAGCTAGTTTATTGGAGACTTCCACTCTGAATTCAGGGTTTCACAGTATTATTGGGCTACTATGAACTGAAATAAAAGCAAACAAAATCTGCAGTAGTAATCTGCTACAATATCAAACCTGCTGCAGTGTTTATGACTCTCCTTGATCTCTGGTAAGCAGCGTGTTAAATTTTTATTTAACATAGACAGGAACTCCTGCAGCCTTTGCCCGGATTGTAGAAGGGAACAACCACTTGAGGTTTGGGCTGCCTGCAATCATGTAATTAGCTTAACTGAATACCAGAAGTTCTGAGATCAGCTTATTTGTGAACTAATTGACAGCCTGCATTGGTTTACCATACGAAAGAGGAAAAGATAACAGGAGAAAAAGTTACCCTTAAAATGGAACTATTAGAGCATTGAAATTACTCGGTTTGCATATTTCCAGTCTTCTTGAATTCATGGTTCCCTTGCTGCGAGAAATTTAACCACTGTCTGCTGAGGAAATGTTTGGGTTTTTTAAAAAATTCTTTTGTGTCAGAATCTGAGCTTCCCTCATAGTACATTGTTTAACATCTCTACGTTCTTGTTTTAAACATGGTAAAGAGCCTTTCACACCTAATTGAACAATTGTCCTCATCAAATTCTTTTCCCTCCTCAAATGTCTCCCAGTATGCTTAACATAAGAGATTTCAAAATGATTGTAATCAGGGTCAGTTGAGGATCCTAAACGAGTTTTAACTTTGCTCTTCCAAAGCTTCTTGTGTTCTGGTTTGTTGTCCATGTAACAAGGATAGTGACACATTATTTCCTGTCAGGGCACTTCTGAAAATAAGCATAACAAGATCTATGAGCATTCAAAGGAAAAGGATCTTTGTATTAGGTGAGTAAGTCTATGATATTTATTAGCATTTATAATAATTTATAATAAAAATTCTTTAAATTTTTTTGGAGTCTTGGGTGAAAACATTATTATTATTAGGTCTCATTTGCAATTTTCAAACAAACAACAAAACTCTTGTTTTCATATAGCCATTTTCAGTAACTTGGATATGATGTACATCCTTGCAGACCTAACACCTGTTGTCTTCCAATTTCCTTGATTGTAAAGGTCATCATCAGCATAAACTGAACCATAAGTAATAAGATTTAAAGCTGAGTAAGTAGAATCAGTTGACAGTTAAAGAGCTTAAAATAGCCTACTATAGCTTCTAGTAGCTGTGTTGCAAGCAATACACAGGATTTCCTCTGTGCTGCTCCTCAGCTGAACCCAAGCTGAACCCCTTTTGTGATGCAATCATTCGATCAAAAATGAGCAGCTAAAATGAAAGTAATTTTTCAGAAGAGGACATGATTGCTGTGTGAGAAGCTTTGGTTAACTAATCTGAAATATTTCAGTCAGACTCCTTCTCAAAACTCCTAGACTTATCAAATGATACAAATAACTTCTCCAGATATTCCTCTCAGTGTCCATTTACTAAGGAGATTAATGTTTACTTGTATTAGGAAAGAAATTGCTTTCCTGTCAGTTCCACATTCCCCTTCATAGTCTTTCCGTCTGTCCCAAAGAACATATAGTGCTGCAGAGTTGGGTTTTTTTTTTAATTCAAACCCATGACTTTCACATATTTAGGCAATTTTTTGGCATTGTAGGACTCTCCCAGAGCCTGTCTGTAGTTATACACCCGTTCACACAGCTTTTTGAGTAGTGTCTGCCCATAGGGGAATAAGAGCATCCCTCTTTTATAGAGAAGACTCGTGTTCCATTCTCTGGGGGTTTGAGGTCTTCTGTGCTGTTCCCTATTCATTTTCTCCAGCATTTTTCCAGTCTGTTCATTAATGGTAGTGAGATAGATGTGTCTGTAGAAGGATATAGATGTTGGCAGGACAGAAGGGAATTATGTAAATTAAAGCTATTTAATTTTCAGTGATCATAGAACCTTCTGAAGAAACCAGTGATCTCCTCTGTGACTTCAGCTGTAGGTTCTCATAAGCTCTACCCCAGCTTTAATGGAAATGAAGGGATTCCCTTTCCTGTCTCTCAGATGGATATAATGGCAACATCTCTTAGGAGCCTTCTGACTCATATGAACAAAACTAGGAGGGATGAAGATGGATGTCTATGCATTCTCTCTTTCATTTTGAAAAATTTTAGCTGCTGCTCCTTGCTGAAACACCTTACTGCACTGAAATTGAATTATCTATTTAGTCAAAAATATTTGGCCAAGATATTGACAGATTTTTGGAGAGAGCTGACACACATCAGTGCTTGCTACAGTTAGTAAGTTTAGCAGCTGCTGTAGGGAAACTGAACAGCTAGAATTGGTACCAGGCATGATATAGGATTTTTTTCAGCTCATAGGGCAGAGGATTTTGAGCACTCCTTCTCTCTCAGCTCTCAGTTTGCTCTTCCTAATAAAAAAGCTTTGAAAATTTTCCTTTGATACTAAGCTGTTTGTAAGGAACAATCAATAAATCATGTTCAAAGCTGGTTGATAGGGTGAGTAGTATGGAAATTAGAGTAGGTTGATAAGCTGAGAAGGGGGTGAGTAAAAGAGGGAGTGATAGTTACAGAACCAGAACCCTGAGTCTGATACAGTGGAAAATGGTAAGACAGAAAGGTGTGCAAAATGGTGTTATTATTTACATCAGAGCTCCAGGCTACGAAGATGACAGCAGCTGTGTTTTGAATTGACTTGAAAACTGAACCATTTCTGTCAAGGAGACTAGAATGGAAAGGATTGGTATCGAGATGCAAGATTATAATGGCGTTTATATGTTGCAACTGTGTTAGTCAATAAGATGAAAACAACACCGTGTTAAGAAACTTGGAGACAATTAGATTGATTTTTTTTTCTCCCTTTTAAAATTTTATTTTCTACAATGTACCCACTCTCTTCTTTAGTGACTGAGTGACCTTTAGAGGTTTTCACTCTTAATTATATCCTTTCTTGTGGTTGGTTTTAATATGTAGTAAAATATTCAGTCAATGTAGTAAATCTATTTCCCTATGTGTTTAGAAACAATGCATGTTATTTATTTTCCAAACTACATAATAGTTTATGAGAATGAGGACCTACTACTATGATTGCTGCTTTTCCTGCTCCATTAACCCACAAAAAGCTCAATTTCTAATGAAATCTGAATCCATTCGAAAGCCAATGAATATCTAATATTAATTCATTTTTTAACACTCTTAAATAAAGATATGATATATAATCTTTGGTTCAGTATATGCATGATTTCTATGGAAGAAGACTGCAAAACCTTTCTGGGAAATTATTGGGAGGGGTTGTTTGTGGAGTTTTTTGATTGACTGTCCCTAATCAATTCCATTAATCTTCATCTGTAGGTGGACACTTCCATAAAATAATATGACTGGCTTATTTTTTGCAGTTCAAATCATTCATGTTTTATTTCACTCTACCCTTCTGTCAAATCCTGTTTGGGTGTGTGGCTTTTTTTTTTTTTAGGGGGGGAACTTTTACACTAAGATTTTTATTATCATTCTTGTCTGTGGTCAATCCAACATGCACATATTAACAGCTATCCTTTGCTCTCTTGGAAATACGATAAAATTTTGAGTGGCATCAGCTTGAAAGGGTGCATGTTAAGTGGCATGCATAATAAAATCCAAGGACAATTTAGGGTTTTTTTTCAAATGCAAATTAAAATGGAAAGGGAAGTAATCTTAGAAAAACTTCTTTCTGATCTTATATCCACACTGTCCTTTAAGGTAAATTCACTCCTGAAATTACCTTAAAGGATCCAGAATCCAGGCTGCTTCCTTCTTAAAATTAGTAAGATTCACTTTGGCCAAATCAGCGCTGATTTTTTTCTCTCTCAAAAGGGAAGAAAAGCCAGTTGGTTAGTATAAAACAAGTTAGACTTACAAACGCCAGTCATATGATGCTTTTTTTGCTTTCCCATATGAAATTTCTACCGCAGGGAATAAATGACTGACACATCACCCCCTGCCATCATAACAACTGTCATGCAACACCATTATTTTTCAAACATTAGTGGCATCCCTCCAACTGGCCATAAGGTTGCAGACACATATTTTAATCATTACTTTGCCCATTGCAGGAAGCTAGAGTCACACCATTTAATGTGCGTTCATGATAAATTTCACTTTCTTTTATAATGAAATGGAAGTTAATGAAGCACAGCACAATTGCGGTGAATTAGACAGCAGTAGAACAAGACAGGAGAATACCCACTTATTGACATTATCAAAGCCATCTTAAATGCATCGACTTTTAAACCAACTCATATTCAATTATTAAAAAGGGACCAGGGGAGTATACTGTTGGCTTAGTAAGAAAGAAGATTATAACAGTTCATTAGTTATTAATTAATTGACAATCTCACTGCTTAATGTCTTTACATTTAATAAATACTTCTGTGCCCAGTGTCTTACTTCTATCCATTCTGTTTTTCATCAACATGTAAAATATGACATTTTATTTCTTCTGTCCACGCATACAAGGGAGGGTCAGCTGGTCATATTTTAGCAATTTGTATTGAGATATTTTACAACATAAATTATTTATGGAATTAGTAAATAATTTTTCTATATGAAGTTAGCCATAAGAGTAACATACATCTCTGTTTTTTTACTATAGATTAAATTTAGGTGTTAATCCTGTCTCAAGCAAACCACAGGTTTCCTGAATAGCAGCTTGCGGGGAAGGACTGGGGGAAATGCACCCCACAAGAAAAACAAGCGGCTATGACGAAAGTGCCCATAATAGAATTCATTTTACAAGAATGATTCAGAGGCAAACCTGTTTATTCTTCCATAAATCATTGCTTTACTGTAATTTTTACTCACAGCAATTAGAAGTACATATTTTTGCTGCTTTTTTATACTCCATCCTCCCTATTCACAAGCAACACACTATTGCTCATATAGTATCTTGAAAAAAGGAAGCATGAAAAGCATGCATATTCAGGAATATAATGCCTTGCTTTCATGCATCCATTTCATTACCAGAACACCTACTGATTTTTCTTAAGGCAGATTTTTGGGGGGTTGGAGGGTGCAAGAAAGACACTCCTATATGTGTGACCATATAAACATCCTCAGGACAATGTGACACAGCAGCAACTATGACTGTAGATATACTTCTTATTTTTTGTTACTAATAGATTTTTTTAAGATCCGCTAATACCATGGACAGCTGTGAACAGAAGTAGAATTGTGCTGCACCAGGGCCTATATTTGTTGGTTTTCATAGGTGGAGGTCCGTCCTGGTGCCTGTATCTGGATGACTGGGAGGGAGGGAGAGAAGGAAGAGTTTGAACCTGGGTCTACCAGTGATTCAATACATACTATAAAATATTACTTTGCTTTTAAAAACCAAACAAACAGAAAACTCATGTTGATGTGTCTCACAAAATTTATAATGTGCTATCTGAATCATTACTACCTTTCAGCACATAACTATAATTTGCCCTATGTGTAAAAAACCAAACATGTTTCATACCAAAAGCTTCTCTAAAAAAATGTTTTCCTCATTACGTTTTACTCCTACTTACCTTACCAAAGTTATATATGGGTGGTTAAAGAAAATACAGAAAACCTGAGAGGGTAGGTGGAGCAATGATGAGTCTCCCGGGTTGGTAACTTTACGTGGTAACTTCTTAAAGTTACGGGGTCTGCTCCAGCAGCTGGAATAGATTGTCTGACAATAGTCGCAGAGTGACTATTGTATTTCCTAGTGCTGAAAAAGGCAGTCACTTTCTCACCTTCTCCCCAGCCAAAGGGCCCTGCTGCTTCCTTCAGATCACTCCTAAGAGATCTGATTCAATTTTTTGTCTGAAAATTAATCTAGCAACAAAAAAATGTATGGTTGGTATTTTTGCTGGGTTTGTGAGCTGAATTCGCCTACAAATGTGTGAGATGCACAGATAAAATGACAGGAAGAAATGTTTCCAGGACAGAGGATAAAAAAATACCACCTGTTCCTCCAACTCTAGGGCCCCAAAATATAAAATAAATAAGTACTAAAAATATTGGACTTTTTAATACTGCGCATACACACACACCCCAAAAAAATCCTACCTAACATGAAATTAAAACGCATCCAGAATAAGAGATAATTTAACAGGGGAAGGAGGAGAAGGAAGAATCAAAGAATGTCAAAAGGTTAGCAATTATGCTAATGAGGGTTATTTCCATAGAATTTCTCTCTACTCATTCGTGAGTAGAAAGTTTCTCTAGAAGTCAGTTCCAAACAAGAATCTAATTTTAGGCATTTTGATTCACCTCAGGAAGAATCTGACTTCTTCCCGTACTATAAATGTTGAAGAAACTAAGAGACTAACCTTAGGCTAATGTTAGCCTTTGTGTTTGCCTTCCAGGGGCTTCAGCAATGTGCAAACCAAATTCTAATGGGAAATGCTAAGAATTAAACTAATTTGGTTCAAAATTCAGCTTTGGTAATTTTAAGTGGATTCTAGACTTCAGAAAATTATTCAGAAACAAAGTAATGTAGAAAATACTTGTACATGGTAGAAGAAACTTGTATCCGTTGGCATTGATCTCCTTTCCTCCCAGTATACACACATTTCCCTGGAGGACAATTCAGGAGTCTTTATAAGGAGGCAAAAAGTTATCAGCAGCTGGAAAACAGAAAGGGTAATTTCAGCCAGTAAACACAAAAATGTTTGAAATTACATCTGTCCTAGGGCTGTATTTGACCTAAAACATACTAAATTCTAGGAGGACTTTTTTTCCATTTTGTACTCCAATGTCCTGAAATTTTACTGTTATTCTCACATGAGATTATGTGGATCACTAATATAATTCCTGTACATTGATATAGCTCCTGTGTTTCTTTTTTCTTTTCTGACATTTTGCCTGCCCTTCTTACATGAGGCCTTTGTGCTGCGATTCATCTCCTGATAATCCATTGAATATGTTTGTATAACAATACAGCAAGACACAGTTTTATCAAAAATGAAGCAGCTTGTGTAGAAACTGTATTGAAAATAAACTCAGAATTGAGATATCAGCTCTCTCTGCACATTTTGAAAATTTGAAAGATTTCATGATAGAATTCATATCTGTGTGAGTTTTGAACATTCTTCCTCAAAACGTGAGTGTGCAGATCTTTCTAGCTCAAAATAAATATTGTGCTTTATGATTTGTAACACATCTCAGAGTTACTAGCATGAGTATTGGTTCGATTACTAACTCTTATTTTATGGGTTTTTGTATAGGAATCTCTACTGTACAATTGTATTCGGTAACTATGATGAAACAAGAAACTTCAACATATGTTTAAAATAATTTAATCAATACATAATTCTAAAGCTAGAACTCTAGAATAAAACATCAAAAAATACATTTTCTGAACAAGTTTCAGGATTAGTTTATAATCTGGTATATTACAAATGTTTTCTATGGGACTTTGGCAGACAGGAGAAAGAAACTCATTACTGTTTCTGACAATACAGAAATGAGAATATGACAAAACAGAAAAGAAAATGTTAAATTTATACTTGAAGGTAAGGCTAAAGTTTTTTTCCTCTTCCATTATTATGCTTTCTAAAGAAATAAAAATGGCAATAATGTGTTTTGCCATGGTTCAGAAATCTGTAGCTTATACTGTGTCAACTCAGATTCAGATTTCCCTATTTTTTTTTTTTGTAACAGCCTACTCATGAGGAAGAGACAATACTTTTTTGCTTTCTCAAAAGAAGGAGAATTTTTAGTTACCTGGGATTTGTCTGTTTTACATGCGTTATAACACATGCTCTACATTAAAATTTTCATGATGATTTTTAATACCTGCATTGCTTTATTATTACTGCATGACCAAGTTCTAAAGTAACTCCTTGCTTTTTGCAAACACATACATATATAAACATAAGTTTGCACTTGTGAATAGTTCCCTGCCTTTTGACTGAACTCAAGTGTGTGAGTAGTTTTGTGTATACACCAAAATTTTTGCAAATCAGAGCTTAGAAATGTACCCAGAGTTAGATTTAAACAAGAAAAAATTAGCTTTTTTGCCCAAATAGTATTTTCCTTACACATAGGACAAGAGTAAATAGCTGTACACTGCAAGAGAATGGGTTTAGATTGGATATTAGAAAGAAATTCTTCACTGTGAGGATGGGGAGGCACTGGAACAGATTACCCAGAGAAGCTGAAAGTGTTCAAGGCCAGGATGGATGGGGTTTTGAGCAACATGGCCCAGTTGGAGGTGTCCCTTCCTGTGGCAGGAAGGTTGGAACTCGAGGATCTTTAAGGTCCCTTCCAGCCCAAATAATTCTATGATTCTGACAAAAGCTATTTTCTAGTAGTTGAAAATTTTTTAACTTTTTCTAGTTTGACATTTTTGGTTGGAAGAAAGTAATCAAGACTTGTTTGTCTAACAGAAAACTTCTATAATTATGTTTACATTAAAAATTTTGTCCTGAACAATCGATATTTTTGAACTTTTCATTCTGTTTTTATTTAGAAACTCAAAATATGTCATTTTTAAAAAAATCTAATTCTTTTTTAATGTGAACTTTTTCAACCATTAGTAACTTTTCAGCAAAATATTTTTCATAGTGTCTGAACATTTGATTCTTTCTTACTGAGAGCCAAAGCTTCTAATGCAAGCTGGCATTGTTCTATTAATTGGCATTATTCCACTGTATCAGGCAAAGATCAAAAAATCTTATATGGTCCTGGAAAAAATGTCATTTCCCCCGTGGTATCATTGAAAAAAAAAAAAAAGAGAAAAAGAATTTAATTCATTAGCCTTTTAATTTTTTAGATAGCTAAGATTTTTAAAGAAATCATAAAATAAGAGAATAGGATAGGGGAGATTTTCTGGATTGTTATAGAACAAGCTTCCCCTTGCAATAATTCTTATGGAGCACTTCATACTGTAACTTGTAGACCACAATTTTAAGTGTTGATTATTTAGTATCTTTAGTTTTCCTTGCATTTCCTTTCTTTACAAAGGGTCTTCTATAAATAGAAACCAACCTGTTTCCTTGGCTCAGTATCAGGAAAGTGATGAATCATTTCATATAGTGATGTGCTGAAGATGGTATGAATATTTAAAAGGTAGATATACAGTCTAACTCTAAATAGAATAGCTATGCCTGGAATTCCAAAAGCAGCTAGAAATTTTTGCGCTTTTACAAAAGTATGAGTGAAAATACGTAAGTTGTGAAAGAGCAGAGCTAAATTCTTCCTAGTCCTTCCTGTACACTGATCCTTCTTGTTTTAATACAAGCTTTTTTCAAAACTTTGTTGTAAATTTTAAATTGGAATTTATTTTTAATTGTCAGAAAAATATTAAAGCCTATGAAAATTAATTCACACATCACTGTTTGAGTAAACTTCATTATTAAAATTATGTTCTGCTTTCCAAATTTATGTTCACTTTCGTTTAAATTAATTTCTGTGATTTCATTTTTTTTGCCTTACATTAGAGCATTGCCTTGTACAAAATTAACATGTCTAATTGCATAAATATTTATTCCTGGATGACATTCCATCTAACTCAATAGAATGGAATCACTTATTTTGTAAAGTGTTGTGAAGTCAGTCTTGGGTCTCTCCATAAGAGAAAAATATAAATCTGATTAATAACTTACAAGAAGCAAAATACTTTCTAGCCAGAGAGAAGCACTAAAGTGCCTGTTCTCTTATTTTGTCATCTTTAGTATTGTTTCTCAATTTAAGAAACCATTTTGAGTGAAACTGCCAATGCAGAAATGCCTTTCTAATTTCCCTGTGTACCTCTGAGCATGCGCAGTAGATGGGATCTGATTTTCTCCCATTTCTGTTTGCAGCCAAGAATTGGAGAGACTGTTCCAATTTCCATTTTCCTTGTTTAAATCAGGGATTAATCCAGAATTTGGAGTTACAGTGTATTCCAGGGTTTTTATCAAGTTAACATAGATCTTCTAGATAATAAAATGTTTGTATTACCATGAAAAAGGGAAAAACATGGACTGTGTAGCATTTAGCACTTCCTTTTATATTTAGCAGGGTCATAGTGCATCCCAAAAATTCTTGAGTAATCAATTAGCCTTAACAGTATCTCCCAGAAGATGCTTTAAAAGGAAGGATCATGTAACTTTGCTGTTGCACTCTCCATCAAGGCTGTGAGCCTGTGAGGTTACAACCAGCGTAGTAAGGAATGCTGCAGTGTGGCATGAGGAGAATGTGGCACATTACCCACATGCGATAACCCAGCCCAGTGCAGTCTCTGCCTGATGAACACATGGCTGGCCTGTTTACAAGATGAACCTAAATAAGCTACAGCATCTTTGTTTGCTTTGCTATTATTCACACCATTTCACTTCATTCCATGTCATTCACCATTTCAGACCACTGAGGATGAACGTATTTATTTGTATATGAAAGAAAAGAAGTGTGCAAAGTTAACAAATAATCCTGAATGAAAATGAATATTTATATCCTGTACACTTAGTTTTCGATCTGGTAATGCATCTCCGAGGTTTGGATAGAGGATCTTCCAGCAGTGACTTGAAGAACTGTTTCTTGTGGTCATGAATTTAGGTAAACATCACATAATGAACATAAGCATTGGGTTATAGTTAAGAACATAATCAAGTATATTTCTTAAGCTAGGATGGATTTAAGTATATTAACTGGTTTCCTGAAGCGGGAGACTACAGTCTAAAAATTAGGTCTGCTTTCTGTTTTGACTCCTGGCCCTTAATTTGAATACAAATATTAAAGTGGGCATGACTGTATTATCTCCTATTTAGCACAAAATCACTAGCTTATCATTCCAACTGACTTCACACTGGAAAATAACAATGATGCATTTTAGTGATGCATTGTTTCAGATATAATTGATTTAACTGTTATCTGGTGAAAATCTTGTTACCAGACTTAGTGCTTAGCTGCATTTTGTAGACTAAAGACTGCGAAATTTTGTAAACAGGAATGACCAGCACTTGCACAGGTAGCCTGTGAACTTTCAGAAGTTCAAAGTTTTGTGTTACTTTGGATATTTACCCAATACCAAGCATTAGTGAGTCTTTTTAGAATGAGAAATGGAACTGTAATTTTGCAAAGTAGAAAGGAATTCCAATTAAGCTTCAGATAGATTAGCATTTTAGGAATAGATGCAAAAGTCCAGAGAGGAACCTTCCTGATGCTGGGCTGATTGTTCTGCAATGACTAAAGCCTACCAAATCCTACCATTTCTTCTGGATGAAGTGACAGAGACGAAGACATGAGAAATGGAAAGATAAATTACTTGCAAGTATATTCCAGCAGGAAGATGGGGATTTGTGTTGTCCCTGGTAGTTATTGGTTTATCTTGCTTATCTGGTTCTACATTTCTTCAGCCATTGTGTGGGAAGGTTCAGACAGTAGCGTTTTATGACTGTATATGTACCTTCTTGCTGTGGACAGGATTCATTCTGGAAACTGAGTCAGTGTTTTCAGAAACTAATGCATTAGGAATCTGCAATATCAGCCATCAGAAAGGTAGCTCGTATCTGCCCGTATCAAGTTTATTTACATAAATGGGCCTCTTTGTTTCCTGAAAGAAATAAACTGAGAGTGAAGGTAGTAGTGGAAGAAGGCCACTGCAAGAAACAAAAGAGATTTATCTACTGACATCATAATAATCATCTTAATTAACTGAAATGTATATCAGTTGTGTTTAAATTAAATCTGATTTTTTATCTTCTTAAATGCAGATAATCTTCATGCTTCCTGAAAACTTCCAGAAGACCTGTCACACAGCATTTCCTTCCAATCCTTCTTCAACTCTTTCATTTTACTGTTATTTGTGGGGAAGGAAAGACTGTTTGTCCTTGTTACTTACATTTCTTGTTTCATGTATGATTGTAGTTCTTGGAAAGGTTAAATGCTGTTTACCATGGAAAGGAGATAAATGTAGAAATATCGGGCACCTTTACCTTTCTACATGCGTGTTGGAACTTTCTCTTTTTACAGCTTCCAGTACAGTTCCAGACTATTTGAATACAGCTACAAATCACAATTAATTAGAGAAAAATCCACGGTGTTGTTGTAATTTGGACAAATGGACAAGACACCAGAAAACACATTTCAATTGTACACTTTGGCTTTCAACTCTCCTATGTTGGCGTGAAAATCCAGTTAGTGTGTGTCAGCTCACTATACTATCTACATTTCTTCTCTTATCTTTGTCTTCATACCAATTTAAGTCTAAAAGGTACCTGGTAATATTGTTGAAATACAATCTTCATCCAGAAGCTGATTTAACTTTTAGTACAGGCCAATGATTTTATCCTGTGGATGACTGTAGTTGTGAAATAAGCTTAGATAATCTTTGTCTTATGTATTTTGGAAAACTTTGGGGTTAGTTAAGCAGTCGTACTACTGACTCAATTTTATGTGTTTTATTAACCTCCAGAGCTTATGTGGAAAGAGAAAAATACTTCAAGGTTCTTTTTTCTTGTGCTGACTGATTTTAGAGAAGGTCCTGTGCCTTATTAGGCTTCTTGTTTGAAGGGATTTTTTTCTACACCCTATTTATTTTTATGCTATTACCAACAATCCTAGAGGCTTTATATATAGTAAAAGCATGGTATTGGTATTACTTAGAACTGTAAAAGTTCATATGTGTATCAAGATCTATAGCTCAACACATCAGTTTCTAAATAGTAAAGCCAAAAATTTTTATAAATGACTGATACCATGTACTGTAGCCATGCCCACTTACCTTATATGTTAATTAGTAGTTTATCATTTGAAAACCTATTTCAAACTATAGTTCTGCGTTGGTGTGGCTCACTGAAAAACTTATGCACATGCTATTTAAGACATGAATGAGAACTTACTACCAAAGCTAGCAAGACATAAAGTAAATGCCCACTGACATAAATATCCAAATATACCAGCCATACACCTGAAAGACAAGAGAAAAGAGAGGTTATTGTGGGGTCTTATTTATAAATGAAGCCTGTGAATGATAGTCAGGATATTCATCAGAAAAAGTCCCTGATGGATTCAAGGTTCTACTGAAGCCCATGAGAGCCCATGTTAGAAGTCAGGTAAGCAGCCAGTGCAGACTGATACCCAGGGCCTTTCATTCCTGGGTTTATGTTTTGATTTTCATCTCTTTGTGTTTGATCATTTGTTTGCAGCCAACAAAATATGTGTATTTTATTTGTTCAAATCCCTATTCTAATCAATCATGGGATTCAGAAATATGGAAGTTATGAAATAATATGTTAAAAAGACAACATTCATCAGAAAAAAAAAAATTCAACATCCTAGACATTATGCTATAATGATGAAATTAGAAGTAGAAGTTATTGAGATGTAATGGTACAAAATCCAAACATTGTGTGGCAGTTACGCTCCACTTAATGCAACATGTGACCTACAAATTTAGAAGAAGAAATGAAATTTCCTTCCTAGCATAGGTGCTAAATTCAATGACATCTAACAAACATGCTGACTGTGTGTTTTTCATTTCATCATCCACAGAGAAACAATGTACTTGACCAGTTTAATTGCTCACCATGAAGCAATGGTGGGTACCAAACTAAAAAAAACCCAAACATCCAATACTTCAGGAGCATTTAAAATACGTGCTGAAGCTTATAACATTTTGTGTAAAGTAGAATAATTTTAAATGCTTTTTTCTGTATTGTTATTTCTAAGAAAATATTTATCTGAAAAGTAAAATATAGATTATTGATTTCTTTTAATAAATAAAATGTAACTAACAAATGGTGTTAAAATTATGCAAAAGGATAGTCACAATGTATAGCTGGAGTACAAATGGTGATTCAAATAGCTGCATTTTGTATTTAGATCCAAATTTGTAAAGTCCACTAAGGTAAATTTACTAGATATTTAATATTATGTACGTTAAACTAATGTTATTTCTGCTTAAAATGGTAGATGCCTTATCTTAGATTCTGTTTGCAGATCTATTTGTACCTCAGTTAAAATAGAAAACACATCTATATGCATGGAGTGAATTTGACCTTATATAGTAGGAGTAGGAAATACCTCTTCCTTACTCATTTGTTTCACCTTCACAGACAAAAGTGGATTCATTTTTTTGTTATTTATAGGCATCCCTAAAGACCATGGTCTTGCCATTTCCCTGTTTACATGGGCTGTGGTGACATAGGTCTAATGGCAATATTATAAATTAAACAACTCCAAGGAATGATCTCCAGCACTGAAAGCTCATAATATCCAGTGTTGGGCTCTGTCACACACTACTCATTGACATCATGATCTAGAGGTCCAAAAAACTCATCTTTCCCTTACTCCTGTTCTTCTTCCTTAAACCAAACTGAATTCTGTGCACTAGCAATTTTAAGACTGAAATAACACTTATTTCCTGCTAGGTCGATAAACCCGGAGTGAATATTGGACTTTAATGCGGATATATAAATTATTCTTTAGGGTCTCTGTTATAATTCCAAACATTCCAAGTATATTTTGCTAGATGCTTTTAAGATGGTAAGATGATTTTTTTTGTGGTTGTTTCAGAAACTTATGAATGGATTTGTCTTTGGGAAACACTTTGTCTTTTGTAAATAAATGGAATTGGCCAGATCTTCAGGTCATATAAGTGCTTGTCACCCCAGAAAACTTATGGTAGTTGTAGTTAAATTTTATGGAAAAGTAATCTAAAATTTTATCCTAATGTTTTCTGTTTGGTTCAGAAGATGGAAACAATGTGTGCACATGTCGAGATAACACCTGTTAGACAGAGCAGTGTGTTGATTATTGGCACTGCCCTTCAGTGCACAGCCCCACACCCTTGATGATACAGTTCAAGAGCGATCTCTTGATTTGCCACCAGAAGTGCACTAAAATGCAACAGTTCAATACACACCCATCTTTACTTAATTTAAAGCTTTTTAATTGAATGTCAGTCAATTACACAGTTGTAATCCGTATCTTATTACAAAGTACCATACACATGCATTTTAAATAGCACATTTTCTTAACTTGAACCATTTTCCTTTCTAGAAACCATTGCAACTAAGGAATCAATTGTGATTATGGTAACAGCCACAAAGCATTTTTTACTTACTGTGATTATTTCATTGCTAAATAAAAAAAAAAAAAAACACACTCCTATCTTATTTTCTATTTAACCAACATTTCCCAACATTAAATACTTTTCCAAGGTAAAGTATTTCTCACCTGTTTTGATGTTACCTATCATAGGATTTGAGTATTTTCCAAAAACTAATTAGACTCACAACAGCTCAGCAATCTCATTTACTCTTAACCTCACCCCTTCCACCTTGATCTATGTCCTATTTTCTTCTTCATAGCTGCTTTTTATAGTGACTATGAGGATACGAATTTGAAGTGAGTTTTCAGCTTTGTTCTGAAAGCTGAGAAAATTGTGGTCAATCTAATATCCTCTGACAAGGAATCTGAAATCTTTTGTTCTGTTTATTGAATTAGCCTATCTTCTGCTCCCATGAGCTTTGTTTTTCAGATTGATAGATTCATGACTAATACAAAAGAGAACAACTGAGGATGGCAATCTCCTCATGTAGAAATGTATTCTGCAGCACGTGGGGAAAAACATTTCTTACAGGACTTTCACATTTAGACAGAGACCACATCTTCGGCCTGGCAATTTTAAAGGATAACAACAGTCAGTGTTTGTTGTACTTCTGTTGAAGTAATATAAATTTCAGTAACTAATTCAGGCAGTTTTCAATTAAAAAGCTAAGGCCTAATAATAAGACAGCAGGCACAGGTACAGCTTTATAGTCAACCTCAGTTGGGAAAAGGCATTTTTCAAAATTTTTAACTATTCAGTCATTCTATGATTGAATGCCAAGCTATCCAAGTGGATTGCTTTGGTGGTCTATCTAACGTGAGAATCCATCAGTATAAGGTGATAGGTTGCATGATAGCTTTAGCAAAATTTAACTTAATAGTCTCTTCTCATGTCATTTTCTATCTTGATAGAATCTGAATTTGTACAACTTCTGTATTTTAAGAGCTGATTCATGTGAGACACTGGGACAGGTGAAAGCTGAGAACACTTTTGAGATAAATAAACAACATCGTGGAAGTATTGACACATCAGCGATTTTGGACTATCAAAGTTATTCCCCAATGAAAATATTTCTGCCAATAGAGGTGTTTATGTTAAGGATTTTTCTCAAAATAATTTTTGAGAAAATCCTCAGAACAGCAGAATTAAAAAGAAAAATAAAAGATATAAATATTATATGCACTCCTTAGATTTTGCTTGTATTCATGTAAGAAACGGGGTGTTATGGTTCTCTTAGAAAATCAGATACAAAATTCTATTCATTTCTTTTACTATTGAATATATATGATGAAGCATTAGGGAATTTATGCCCATATCACATTTTTAATATGCTATATAGAATGTTTGAGATGTGTGCACAACATCCCAGTATTTGTTTGTAGTAGTCAATTTAAACTATTTCAGGGAACATATGCATTATATATGAAATACTTAAAGTTCCAGCTGAATAAACACTCACATTTGCCATCAACTTCAAAGGTCTACAAGTAGACTTTGTGCACAATTTAAAATGAAAAATGTTTAGTACATGCATCTGGCCTTTTTCATTTAAAATGCTATTCTGCCTTATCTAAATTATGCATGTTTTGGATCTTTCGGTATTAAATAATTGTAGTTGGAAGGATGAAGTTTCTTATGTAATATTTCTCCACAATATATATTTATTGGCATTCATACAGATTTTATTATCAATACTTATTGTACCAAGTGTGACTTCGTGTGTTAGGAACCCAGAAGTATTTCAGCATATATGGCTACTAAAGCTGTGGTTAATGCCCATTAACACTTTTCAAGGAGAAGTGAAATATTATGATATGTAGGTGTTCTAGGGAAGAAATATGGAGTTTAATATCAGTGTATTGGTTTGGGGGGGGAGGGTGTCTGGGGAAGGGGGGTTAGCTTGAGATTTTGTGGAGTTTTGGGGGACTTTTGGAGGATTACTTTTTTTGAAATGAAATCTAATTATATTCTTAAAAAAATCATTAGCATGTTTTTCTCAACTATGGCCCAAATGTGATCTTTAGCTGTTTGAATGAAAAGCTGCTAAATGAAAGCACATTCACTTGCTGCAAGTACTCATTTAGAAACAAAGCAGCATGAATTAAAACGATATAAGTAAGAAATGGTTGTCTAACATAGGGAGCTGTTAAAATGTATTTCTGAAAGATATTGCTGATGATGCTGAAGTCGATAGAATGATTTTTTTTTTCTTTGTTAAAGCAGTGTGATTTCCTTCAAAATAAGCTGAATGGCACTGATCCTTCTGAAAGTAGAGTGGCAGGTTTTAGAACTATACTTGGAAAAAGATGAATGACTGAATTCTGATTTACATTAATATAAAAAAAACCCACTACATGAAGAAGAAGTTAATCCCACTCCTATTAACACATCACCCATGAAAATGAAATCATAGCATTTGATCTTGCTCTCAGTGAATTCAGTGTATTGAGTTTAATAGAAAGTCAGCCTCATCGCAGCTAAGTCCAGCACTGGCCCTGCTACTCTAATTAGACTTCAACAATATTAGTTTCTTTTTTCCCTCATCTTTTTACTTCATTTCCCTTGACTGGAGTGCAATTTCACCCAAATGTAGTAGGCTAATCATTAACTGGCAGCAGCGTAGAGACTGAAACTTTAAATTGACAATCACAGCAGTAGAATACCAGAAATTTATAGAAGCATAACCATTTCTTCTGCTGAGTGTGTGATAATTGTTTTTCTGCTCATTTACATACAAAAGTAATTAAGCTCTACAACAAAACTGTACTGTAGTGTTGGTGCAAAGTCTGCTGTTTGGAGGTTATGCAGAAATCCCATGAAAACATCACAGTGGGAACCGTTGTTCATTTGCATTGTCACTTCCTAAAAATTTGCAGAAACATACCCTTGAAAGAATTAGGTCACACAAAATGTGGCCTAAGGGCTTCTCCTTTCTGTTTTCCCCAGTGGAGTTCTGCAGCTGATGCGATAAAAACCGTTCTACATCAATAATTTTTTGAGTTTATGTTTCTTGAAAATTTTTTTTGGCTTATGGAAATAAACCGTCTTTGTCATTCAGTGGGAAAATTTCCTTGTCTTTCCTTTTAGACCTGATTTTTTGATACAAATGCAGTGGTGTTAGAGTGCATGTAAAGTTGTATAATAAAAGTTGGCAACTCTAATATCTTCTAAATCTTTTTCAGGCAATTGTAGTTAAAGCCATACATTAAAAATGCATGTCATAGTAATGTAAGAAAATGATTACAGGAAGCTTTGCTTCTGTTACATATAAACAAATACAACTTCAAAGTTGAGGAATTTTCTTTCTCATGACATTTTTTTACCGAAGTCCCACAGTGTTTCATGGTCATATGTGCCTTTTCCTTTTAGAGGGGCAATGGATAGCTGTTGTTTCCTGGTACTATTGATAATGTAAAAAAAAACCTATGAGATGACAACATAGCTAGTACTTTTCTAATTGAAAATAAGCTAATTAGTCACTATAGTGGGCAGAGAAAAGCTAACTCCCTCTCTCATTTACTTTTCTGAAACTCATTGATTTACATGGTGAGGCATGACTATAGCTGGCAGCAGTATTATACCCTTCATTTCTTAATACTTTGTATATGCTTGTTTCTTTAGTTAGGAAATGCTTTGATATAAATTAACACACTTCAGTCCTGATTTTGCAATCACTTACAAGTTGGCATGACAGTTTCCTGAATCAGGCCTGTATCTGCTTATGATACCAAACCCAGCATTTTATGTAGCATGAGCTTTATCTTTTTGAGAAATTTTGCATGAATTTTGTTGAATTCTACTTTCCAAAGCTTCTCATACATGTACTTAAATATTTTCTTTATCTTCCTATATTTTTATCTCTTTTTTTGATTTCAGATTTTTTTAGGGTTGTTTATTTTATGGCAACATCCCACTTAAGCTTGCAATAGTATAGATGATTCTAACATCTCATTTATTCTTGTTCACTTTGCCTTATGGTCATGGAATTTTTTCCTTGAATATTCAGAGGGTTCTCATGTAAGTTCAACACAGAAAGACCATCTTTGTATAATTTCTATAAATTGTGCAGTACAATAATATCTTTAACTGTTATTAAAATATAAAAAAATAGACAAGGAAAAAGCTTTGGATCATTTATTATATCTGTAAAAACATAAACAGGCATAAATAAATGAAGATAGATTCAGAATAACCATCTGTTAGGAAGTTAGTTCAAGTCAAAACACTTAAAAATTGGCACTGTAGACTGTATTCATGTAAATATGTATTTAGACATTTAAATATCTAGCCTCATGTACAGATGTTCTGATTCACTGCAGCCTTCATTTGGGAACTACTAAGGGCTCAGGATCGACCCACTCAGGTGGCTGCTGAAAATTGGATTCAGGTGCTAAACTTTGTGTTTCTCTGAATTATTGGCACAAGTTCATAGTCTAACAATAGGTCTGTCTCCACAGCTGCTTCCTTGCCAAATCATAAGCATAGAGGTCACAAGAGCCTTTCTTCGTGAGTAACTAATTTGATAATTAGGTGAAATCTCCCTGATCACAAAAGATGCAGATTTGAAACCACATAGGCTGGGCTTGTTTCCTGCTTCCTGGGAGGGTGCTTCATCACTAGGTTTTCAAACTGTAAAAACTAAGGCAGTCATTGNAAGGTTATTCTTTTCTGTAAATCTTCCCCGCCCACCCCCTCAACTCACATAACTTTTAAACTCATTGTCCAAATTAAATCAAACTGGAAAAGGGGCAGAGCTTCTGGAAAAATAAGCATCTGGGTGGAAGGGAGGGATCCAAATTCATGTCCTGGTGAGAGAACTGTTGGTAGGGTATGCAAGAGATACAAGGTGTCAAAACATGCCTTAACTCATTTCGCCTATTAGCTGGTAGAACTCGTGGGAAACAAATTGTCCTTGGAAAGAGGTGTAGTGCAAAATCAGCGCACATCCATGGGAAACAGGTATCACTACTGTTTCGTGACACAACTTGCTTTTAAAGAAATCATTCAGTCTCACCCAGAAGAAATGACAATAGGTATCTACAATCAGGAAAGCTCCTGGGCTGTAGCTCGAGGCTGGATGCAAATATTTAAATCTCAGAGAAAAACTGTTCTGCTCCTTGTTCCCCACTGCCTACCTCTGTGAGACTCACTGATCAGCCCTTCACTCACTTGAACACTGCTCTTGGGAATCCAACTCTTACTTTTTGCTGAGAGGCAAATTTAATGCAGCCCTGTTGAGTCTCCTGCAGAGCCCACGTGACAGATACTAAATGTTGTAATTCCTGACGTGGTCTAAATTTCCATTCTGGTTGTAAAAGATTTATACCACAATGTTATCTCCTGCCCTGTGTCTCTAATTCTGCCTGTTTTCACAGTTGTCTTCTGTGGATGTGTGAAGTCAGTCTGTTAGCTGAAAATTTTGAGTGCTATAATTGTTCCTCTCCTATAAAACCTAGTTCTTATCTTCTTGTGCCATTTCCCCTACAGAACTAGAACCATAACCTCAGTCTAAGCCATTCTGAGCTGCTAGATGGAGATATATTACAAGAGTAAGGATATGTAAATAAATTAACATTAGCCTGACTTCTTCAGTGTCTTCTCAGGATTCAGTGACAGTGGTTAAAATCTCTGCCAGACAACTATCAGCAGTTTCAGGAACTGTTGAGGCAGATGGCTGAGGCACTAGATCTGATAACAAGCATGCCTGAACTTACTGACTTTTCTGCATTTTTTGATATTAGGTAGAGAGGAAAGCTTATGCATCTCTAAAAGGAGGGTATTACCAAACCAGCAAGAAATTTCTGGATTACTCTTTTTTTTTTTTTTTTTTTAATCCATACAATTAAAGGAAAAGAAGACAATAGAAGAGGAGAGGTCTCAAGCACTGGGAGGCCATTGGCACCTCTCTTCTCACAGGCTGGTAACAGCTTCAGTTCACCTCCTCCGTCTTATAAAGCCAATTCTTTAGCTGATACACATGTTCCTGTAAGAGCCCTATGCCCTATGGTTGACATTCCGTTCTAATCATTTCCCAAGCAGACTTTTAAGTAGGTGATATTCTTACTCATAACTGTAAAGCAAAAATATTGGGTTCTAGCAACAAATGTGCAGATAAGCCTATCCACCCTTTCACCATGTTTTGCTACAAAATTACAGCAGAAAGTCAACAGGCTCAGACATAACATGTTAATCAGCATCCAGTGGGATATTTTAAGTTACACTGTGGAATAATTATGCTAACCCATAATGCATGCATTCATATAAGTTAAAACCTTTATGAAGCATACTTTGGAAAATTAACTAGCTGAAGGAATGTCCTTGGCTTCCTTTCCTCCACTTTCAGCCTTTGTTTGTCTTCTACTTCTCCCATGTCCACATTCCTCTCCCTCGGACAAGAAATGTCTATTTCACTTATCAGTCAAGCACCCAATAAACTTTGGCTGTGTTAGGACAAGTAATTCAGGAGGCCTTTTCCAGATATGACCATCCAGTGATGACATTTCTTGGTGACTCATGAATTTTCTTCACATTACTTTATTGAGACTAATATATGTTATTCTTTTCCCTTAAATCAACATATCATAGTTTCCTTCAAAATCATCATTCTGCTCTAGCTGTTGTTGTCCAAAAATGCTCAGTTATATTTTTCCGATGCAGAATTTTCTCTTAATCTTGAGGTAGGGCTTCCATGGGTACCAATTCAGTTCTGCAGCTGCAGAGCTTGATCAGAGACCTGTAAACTCGCTGCAGCCATTAGCATTAAACAACATAGGAGATGAAGCAGCCATCTGTGGTCTGCTGGAGAGAAGCGATAAAGGAATTTTGTGAGCTGGTACTTCTTCCTTTCCTCTGGAGGCTGACCCTATCCACTGAGCAATAAGCATTCCAGGAAAACTTCAAGAGAATATTGCTCTTGAAATATGTCCCTTAGATATTGTCACGCTGACTTCCAGGTTAGCTTTGCAAGGTGTCCCAAATTCATCTAACCCCCCTCCCCCCACCCCGACTTTCCTTCATAGGAATGGACATTTCATTGTTATTAGTGTAAAGCTGAATACAATGTGTGCATGTACTCTCAGATCACCCAAGTGTGAGAAAGCATATTTAAGTTGCCAGGGGAGAATTTTCTTGACAGCTTTTTACTTTTGCTCTTCATTATAATACATGAAAATGCAAACTTCAGATATTCAAACACATTGTGCTCTGCTGTGCTATGTAACTATTTTCTTGGCTGTTGTAAAGCTCTAGGTTGGCCTGAGCTGACCAAGAGCATCCAGCCATATCGCTTGCCTCTTCCCTTGTCTCTTCCTCGCTGACCTGACTTGCACGTGTATGTGTGTGTATGAGCCATTTTCCTTCTGAAGCTGAGCAGCTGTAGACTTGTCAGGTACCAGGGCTGGAAGGACTGTAAGATGAGTGAATGATGAGTAGAGAATTAAAACTGTGGTTACAAAATGTAACATGCTTTAGAAATGTTAGAGAAAAAAAATAGTCATATTTGCCAGGATTGGCTGGAGAATGACGAATGACAAAATTTCAACTCTCCTGCTTTAAAGTGCTGGTGTGGCAGCAAATCAGGATAGCAAACACTCAAATGACCACTGCAAAGGAGATGAAATTACTGCAAGTACTTCACTGCCATCAGCCTACAGATACATGATATGTGCAGCAGTTTCGGACAAGCAACTACAAAGTCACCTGAGAAGCAAAGATATTTTTTTAAGCATGACTGTTCGGGTTCTCTGCTTTTGTAAAGAAGTGAAAGGATATTAAGAGAAGTATTACAAAGTGAACCAGAGGTGCTGCATTGTTAGCAGTTGGAGGTTTTCTCTGTTATGACACCTGTATGATCAGTGTTAACCAGGTTCCAATTCACAGTGCTGAGCATGTCATGTATCTTCTTTGCACACAGAAAAGCCATTTTTGCTCCCATGTGTAGTTCCAGAATAGATGTTTAAAGGTCTTTTTTTCAACAGCCTTAAGGCATTATATGCTTCTGGATGATTGCAGTTCTTCAGGTGTAAGCAATGCAAGTAAGAGCAGCATTTTTTTCCTGTATTCATACATGCCAACAGTAAAATTGTGTCATGAACACTGGAAATCAGAAAAATATATTCTTAATTCTCACTCCTATACCTAGGACCTTTGATTGCTCTTTTATTTTTATCAGAAAAAATGCTAGCTGGAATGGGGAAAATGACCTTTCATTAATAATTTTTACTGGAATGACACCATTTTCTTAAAACCATGAAGAAAAGTAATAAAGTATAATAAAATAAATATATGGGATATATTAAAAATAATTTTCTTTTAAATATTATAATGTATGTCAATACTAATTTTACTTTAAAAAACCTGCTAATAATTTCCCATCCTATTGTTTTTATACACATTTATTGTATGCAATGACTTCTTTGTTACAAACAATTGTATTTAGGCCTCACTAAAATGCTTGTGTTTTAATAACACTGTGATCCCTTCGTAAAACATTAGCAGTACATTTTAATAAGCAGCCTAGAGTCTGTGATATCTATAGTGGCACAGTAAATAAGGATTTTATATGAGATAGAAAAGGAAGTAGTCTTATAAACATTGCGTAAGTAGCAAAGCAAAAGGTTTTGCTGTGTATGGAAAGTCTACTAAATCTTAGTAAGTGGTCTAAGTCAGGTTACTGACATGTAAATATCTTCTGTCACCTGGTACTGGTGTAATTTAGACAAGAAGAAGATTGAGTGTTTTCCAGTTAAGACTTACTAATGAAATATTTCTTATTCACTTTTTTTTTTGCACACTTAATTCAGACTCCTAAAGCTAAAAAAAAAAAAAAATCAGTACGAATGTGGTGTATGTGCAGTTTCTACATTGCTTTCAAAAGGCTTCAACTTACCTAATTCAAAAGCCATGAATCTGCAGAAATACCACACCTAGGGGACACAGTTTCCTTTCTCTTTTTATCTGGTTTGCATTCCTGTAAGACACATTGTAATACATTTTAGCTGTGTAAAAATTGGCTTTTTTCTGTTTGCTTGAAAAGCTGTTACGAATTCAAATAGATGCTTTTCTTAATGTAAAATGAATAGCTGTTAACTAGCTTTTGATAAGTATTTATTTTTATGTCCTTCATAAAAAGAAAGCAAATCCACATCTTGAGAAGGCTATTTTTTTTAACCTATAATATGCATTAATTCAGCTGGAAAAACAAAGGAAGAGTAATCATATTACTCAATTCATTTACATATATATATATTGCAAGAATATAAAGACACACCAGAAGGAGATATCCTGATCCTTACAGTACTGATATCTGGGGAGCAAGGTGTTCCTTTATGTCTGGCTTGAGGATAAAATAGCACATTCCAGTTTCAGTGCTAGTTGTCCTTTAAACTGCATAAATTCTGTCCTCGTCCTACAGCAATGAAAGAAATCTTGGCAAATCCACACAGTCATTCATAGCTTTCATCTCCTTGTCCTTTCTCAAATCACTGCTAAAACACCCTCTGTTGACTTCAGGCTCTTGCTTATTTAGCTTAATTAGGGAACAGTGAAACTAGAAAGCTGGAAACTTCAGGCATATTCAGCAATCTATAGACATATCTAATCACTTGCTCCCATAATTTTGATGGGAAATTTTTAATGCATTGACCTATTTTTATATGGTTGCATTCCACAAAATCACAGAATAGTCAGGGTTGGAAAAGAGATCACACAGTCCAACCCCCACTGCCAAGACAGTGTCAGCTAGAGCAGGTGACACAGGAACATGTCCAGGTGGGTTTGGAATGTCTCCAGACAGGGAGATTCCTTTGGCAGCCTGTTCTGGTGCTCTGCCACCCTCAATGTAAAGAAATTTCTCCTCAGGTTGAGGTGAAACTTCCCATGACAACAAATGGTTCACTCGTCTGGTACAAAGTTAGCAAAGCAGTCATTGAAGGAATTCAGTTGTCAGTGCAATTTTTGGTGGGCAAGCTAGACCAAGTAGAGCTCTTAAATGGTAATGATTTTGAATGGTGAAATTAGACACAACCAATTCCATCAGTATATGGCAGATGTACAAACATAGCAGCAGTTTTTAACACAAAGTAATGGATTACTGAGCTTTTTGCTTGTGAAGAAAAACATAGGGTGCCCCTTTTAAAGTATTTTGGTTGCATTAATAAAAAACTTCCATTGGTGAAAGGAGGATGGATTGCTAAGCATCTTGGGTTTAAGAATATATGTAACTCCATGTCAAAAATTGGCTGGTTTAGGATTGTGTTTCATATTGAAATCAGTTATCTTTGAAGCACTTGAGGACTTTCAGGTTTGTCACTTTGAATTACATTAAAAAATAAATTATGTTTATTCCACACACACACAAAGATTTGTTTTTTCATGGTTTTAATTCCTTTTGCATTAATGATGCTATATTTGGATGAGAAATTAATGGGATGAACAAACATTTCACATCAGTCCAGAAAAGCTATGAAAATTTTGCACACACAAGCATAGTTTCCAACTAAAAAAATATTATTTACTTTGTACTAGCTTATATACATCTGAAACAACTGGCAGAACATCAGATTCACATAACTGGTGCAACTCTTGTTGCATGTTAAGCATGATTTGTGACTAATGTATTGTTTTGCAATAGTAAAGAGTGTACCAAGGCCAATGAGATGTCAGCCTCCAAATTCCATTCCCCGGTTGAGCATACTATTTATCTAAGATTATTTAACTTTACTTTGTTTGATATTGATCTGTAGCACAAACATAGGCAAACTTCAAAGTCTAAATTAATTAGGGAAGTTTAAGTACTTATAAAGGAAAAAATATTCTCTTATTTTTACCACATTGATACGTTTGCTAATAAATTTTGTCACAAAAGCTATGATTTCTTTTTCATTCTTGTACCTCTATTAAAAAAAAACAAACAGCAAAAAACCCCAAAACCTGGGCTTAGAAAGGATTACATCTGATATTGCTAACATTTCCTGGAAATGGAAAAACTGTGATAACAGCTGCTCTCTTGGCTCATTTTCAGTTGGGTTTTTTGGTTTGTTGGGTTTAGGTTTTTGTTTTGCTTTGTTTTTTTACTACAGCAATTTGCAAGTAGTTGCAGCTATCTCTAGTAAGCTTACATCATTAGGAAAACATCATTTCCATGTTTCCTGTCCAATCAGAGCACTTCCTCTACTTGCTGACTTGTTGACTTTCTGAATAGCATTTATAGTAGCAGCACTTTCATTTTACTATAAATGCTAATTTATGAAATAACTAAAAGCTAGCTGCATATGGAAGATAACTATAGGAAGAATCTGTATTTTATGCTAAAGCAAAATGCCTTCAATGAGATTTAAGAAAATCTTTTTGAAGACATGATGAGCTGAAATGTCTCTATATTAGTGTTCTTTTTAAATTCCAAGCATATATGCCTTCTTGGATTGAAACATTCTTCTGCAATCTCTGCAGTACTGTAGCATCATAAAGTGATAAACACTCAGCACTAGTGATGAAAAAGAGAAGGAAGAGCCAAGTAAAGCAAGAGACAAGGAACTCAAGTGTTGATAGTGTCAAAAAACAGGTCTGTGCTTATTCAAAGATTTGGCCTTCTTAAATTATATTAATACATTCAGCTTTAATGTTTTAAAGTGCTTTGAAATATATGTGTTGAGTTTTTTAAATTATGTTTCATGATTTCAAATCAGAGTGTTTATGAAATTTTATTAATTTTTCAGCCAAATTTGTGCCTCTTTCCTTGGAATAAGATTAGGCTTCCAAAGGCAGTGTTATATATGTGGCAATCTGTTACTATACCAAAAGTTTAGATTTTTTTCTTGTATCAAAACAGATAAGAATTCTCCCTATGACATTTTTAACTCCAGCAAACCCTCCTTCATGAAAGACATTTTTATATTTAAGGCATAGCACTCTCCTCCATCACGTTTGAAATGGCTGGTGAAAATCTCTGCCAGCTCAAAGAGATCTCTGCATCATTTCTTGATCTGGGATTACTCTGTGCTGAGCAACAGCAGATATTCCACCCTGAGCAACCTGATCTAACTTTGGAAATGGAGCTGACTTAGAGCAGAGCATTTGGACCAGATGACTCCAGAGGTTCCTTCCAACATAAATTACTCTATGAGCTCTTCTTTCCAGCACTCTAGCTTTGGAACCAACCTGCGTGAGGCCAGTTTGCACTTTGTGTGTACATAATCTAGACTTATGCTAAGGAACATTTAAAACTGATGTTCACATTGCTCTGAGCCTTCACAGAGAGAACATGGGGTTCTCTGTGTGGGTTAGTAACAACCAGAAGTCATAACCTCCTGGTGTCTCTTCCTTGCCCTGAGTGAAATGAACTGGCAATGTCCCACTGTTTCTTAGCAGACAGGAGGGGTTTAGAGTCTTACCCTGTGACTTTTCACAGACTTTCAATTAAATGAATGGGGAGACTGAACTACCTCATCCTTCCTGGAGCTCACAATTTCAAAGCACAGTTCTGAGTCATGGTGATAGGAGTGGTGCAAAGGAGCCTTCCTCTCTTTCCTCACACTGACTCATCAGGGCTTTCGTTTTCCACTCCAGTCAGGAAGCCAACACATCCTATGACAATTAAATTTATCCTAACCAGAAGACTTTGAAAACTTAATTAAGTTCTGAACTATACCTGAGCAGTGAACTTACATGATGTGAACCCTGACATAGATGCATATCAGTCTATAGCTGAAATCAGCTTTCATTTATTTCTTGGTATTGGTGATGACTCCTAGAAGGAAAGAAAGTCCTGACATTTTCCTCAAAATGTTTTAATGCTAGTTTGTACTGCTTAACTGCATTTCGTTATGTGACAGGTTCAATCTCAATGCAGCTGGGTTTTTTTGTTTTGAAGTAACGTTCAGGTTAGCGTGTTGCATTACTGTAGTTATTCTAATGGCTGAAAATACGTGTTGGTTTGACTAGGATGAACTGAGCCGCTTAAAACTGATTTTTACCATAGTTGTATTTTACCATAAATAGTACCTTCATAGAAACGTTGAGAATCATGGTTTGTGACTGATACCTTCCATGACTTGGAGCAAGTCACTTTACCTTTCAGTATCTTTGTTTCTCAAGATTCAAAAGGGAGGAATGATGCCTGTCTTTCCAAACAGTTTTATTGGTTTGTGCACCAAAAAAAAAAAGCCAACAAAAAAGCCCACTCCAAACCAATACACCAGAGCTCTTTGTTAATTAGTAGCACTTCAAAAACTTGTGCTAAGAATCATTTGTTCCAAGACAAGCTGAAATACACAAGTGTGACTATATGCACTTAAAATCAGTAAAGAAACACTTTCACCAGTAAAGAATAAAGGAATGACGTTTGAGTTACAATTTGATTAAAACTGTTGTCTAAACTGGGGACATGGGGCTGTCTTCACAGTCACTTCAGAAATCTCTTTTGTTATTCCAATACTAAGCATTCCTCAGATATTTGACATTTATAGAAAACCTAATATCCCAAGATCTGTGACATCCCTGCAACAACAGGTATATGAAAACCCTGACTTTAATTTGTGTAAAGCAGAACCTTTGGAACAATCACCACCAGGGGCAGCCTCTGGTCTCTGAGAAATACTTACAAGCAACATATTTAGGGGATTAAAACCCCCTCTTTTTGAGATCCAGCCTGCCTTGAAGTGAAATCTAATAAACTAAAAGAACGTCTTGGACACTCCCAGATGCTAACAAATGTCTAGAGTTAAGAATAGATCTAAGTGAGCTTTAAGGGTTGGTTTACCTTTCTTGTCAATGCCAGGATGTCAAAACTGCCATATCAGGCTCTTAGTGCATGGAGAGAAACTTGCTTGTCCTTCTTTAAAGCAATAAAATTTTATATTTGTAGCATTACCCTAGTGAAACTTTAAAATGAAATGACATGGAATACAAATAACACCAGAATTTCTTTAATATCCCGAATCATGAATAGAAACATGTCTAGACTCAAATACAAACCACCTTTTATAGCAAAATTCAAATCCTCCTCTATTCCCTGCCAAACGCTGAGTTCAGTCCCTGAGGGTCTGAGCAGGTTTCCTTGGCTACAGCAGCTGGCATTGGCAGGGCAGGGAGTGCCGCTCCTGGCCTTGGTGTGCCGGCTGATTTCATCAGCTAACACAGGTCTTGACAGGTGCAAAGACTTTCACTTCACTTAAAGCACCATAAAACCTTTGGTGTGTGATTTGGGAGACTGAGAACTAACTTTTTGATCCAGGAAGGGAAAGTGAGATCTTTTCCTGATTGTAATCCTCTAGATCTGTTAGTAGTCCTTCAATGCATTTCTTCTAAACATAGAAATAACATTTGTTCTGAAATGAGTTCTTGGTGCATGCTGAATTTGCCAGACATTTCACTTTGAGGCAGAGATATGACAAATGTGCATCCTAGCATTTTCATGTTGATTTATTCTTCCTCACAAAGGACAACTTCATAAAGAGATTGAATCAGATCCATGTTCACACTTTACATGTGCAACATTTTTGTGGCTGACAAAGCTGGCTTCTCAGGCAAACTAACTTGGAAATAAAGTCAAACCAGAGAAGGGCATGCTGAGACCGCTATATTTCAATGGCTATTTTTTTCCAACTAATCATCATTATTATTATGAGTAGGTGTTTACCCTTAGGTGCATTGGGCAGATCATTCTGACTCATCCGTTTAATGGATATTGTCCTCTTGGGTTAATGCTTATCTTTTTTGTATGAAAGCTTTGTTAATTCCTATAAGTACATAGGATAGCTATTTTAGTACTTACCAGGTGACCTCGATGCTGACATAACCTTTCTAGTATTGTTGGTTGTAGCTTGTGTCATGACATTAGTGTGGATTATGGCTGTCTTGAGGATACAAACCTTCATATAGCACAGATGGTCTGTAGGAAAAAAAAATTGTAATGACAGTCTACACATCACACATTCAGCCTTCCCTTGCACACTCTTTCCTTTATTTTTGCCTCATACTCTTAGGTACCTTTTAATCAAGCATCTAAGACATAATTTTTTGTACAGACTATGTTCTATAATAAAGATTGTAACATGAAATTCTGGAAAATACCTCTGCCACCAGCATTATCACGGCTTCTCATTGGCCTCCCCCAGACTTCCTTAGAAATGTATCACCATTACTTCCAGACAGCTGATTTTTTTTACTACTTCTTTGAAAGAATGATGAAAGCTGTGTAAGCTCATTAGCAGAGCATGTGTGTAGGCTTAAAATTACAGATAATAGACATATGGTTGGAAAGTCAGTAATTCCTTTACATATTTGCCAAGACTTAGGTCAAGGTTCAGGGTTTCCTTTGCTCAAACTGGTGAAATCAGAAATACCTCCAGGTGTTCTGGGGAGGGCTTGCAGTGCACATGCAAGACAGGTGATGAGGGACAGTTATCTCAGTTGCCTTCTGCAAGAGCAAACCATGTTTACTCCAAATTGCACCCAATTGTGACGTGCTTTTCTTTTTGCACTGTTTTTTTTGTCTAAGCCGATCCTTTTTTTAATAGTTATTGGTGTTTTCTATGCACTCTCATAATCTGTTATTTGTAACATTACAGTAAATTCATCGTAATAAATTTTGATGTCACAACCCTGGCTTTTCATGTCAGTGAAATTAACAGTTAATGTATTGGAAAATATTTGTGTGCTTAAAAGTAATCATCATTAAAAAAAAATTTCCTCCTTCCCACACAGAAGCACAGTCCTTGTATGTCACGTTTGTATTTGTGTAACCATTTCATAAAAAGTGAAGTGACATAAATATGTGTAAGCAGTCAGATCTTTTACAGGAAAATTCATCAAAAGGATGATTTTTACCCATGTTCACCAGCTTTTTCTTAATGATCATGGTTCTTCAGGTTTTGCTGGTAACAAAGCCACAAGCTTTAAATCCAGATCTTTGGGCTTAGATCTAGAAGAGGATGTGAGGATGGGTGCAGTTGTACATCTACATCGCATCAACCTGGAGATCTGGAAGCAGCAGTGGGGGCAAAATCTACCCTTGCCCTCGTGTTTGCCCTGTTTCAAATGTGAAAGGCTGGCTCTGCCTGAGAAGTTGCATTGTCTTGACAAATGGGTCTTTCTCTGGCTGAGAGAAAGTGGCTCTTTCTGTGCCACTGAGTGTTTGAGATGTTAGCATGGGCACTTTGTCACCACTGCCCAGAGTGAGGCCACTGGCTGCTTGCATGGCGACTACCCTACAGCCGTGTGACAGCTGCCCCACCCCCCCACTGCACCAAACCTGATCTGAGTACATTTTGACCCTTCCAAATAATGTTTTATACATGTCTTGGAATATATATACAGATACTTTTTCAGATACTTTTCAGAATATTGTTTTAAAACCAAATGAAATCTATTTTCCTCCTTTAAATCTCTCAGCAACTTTGTAGATGAAGTAATTTCTCATTGGTTTTTTTTGTCACAGTTGTTCACACTGATTTTTAAAGAATTATGGTCTGTGTATGAGCGCATGTCACCCTTGCTAGTCCGTGTTAGAGAAAACAGCAGTAAATGTTACTGCATCTGGGGGCTGCAATAATTTGTCCTTTTGACACTGACTTAATTTTACACATTTTTCAGGAAGCTGAAATTGAATGAGCGCCATGTTATACTCCAAAAAATCTCTTTTAGCCAAGTTCCTTATATCAGGAGCAACAAAAGCATGTGAACATGATGACTAATGTGGAGCAATCCCAAACTAATACCTATTTAAGATTTCAAACAATAACAAGTCTACAATAAGGCATTGTTTTAGACAAGTTCTTATGCATCTGGCAGTAGAATTTTGTCTTAAATAAGTGATGTTAAATTAGTAATGGTTTTAGAGGTGAACTGTGAAAGAAAGAATCCATATTCATCTTATAAAAGAATGTGTTTATTTTCATTAGGAATTTTGCTTAGATACTGAAGTAATGCATACATAAATTTTGAAAACATATGAGGCTGGAGCCTGAGGAAAGCCTTAAAGAAATAAAAAACCCATCCTGTTTTCAAATTCAGCTCTGTTTCATGTCACAGAACAAAGTTTCTAGAAGAGGCACAGTAATTGACCAGCAATTGCAATTTCCTATGTCGTTATTTGGAAGTGTAAGACAAAATTCAATATAATTCTTCTCTTTTTTTTTTTCTTTTTTTTTTTTTTGTCTTTTATTAACCAGTTAATTTAGGTGATGGGATAGAATACAGCCAGCAGAAGCGTGAAAATGTTGGAGTTCTCATTCAAGAGACACTGGAACTCTTTGAACGCTACGGTGGAGAACATGCTTATATAAACATTAAATACATGATCCCCACTTATTGGTCATGCATTTAAACTGAATTATATTAAATGGGATGATTCCATCTGTGCTCTAAAAAAACTGTATCTGACTCTGTATGGCATCTTGTTAGTCATGCTTTATTTTCTCTACAGCTGCTAAAATAGTGGCTTCTGGGGCATTGGAGTGTTAGCACTATTGTGAACAAGGCTTTCCAATAAATAAATAGTGTCTGTTCCTTTGATTACAATGGTGTACTGTGCTTGTTTGTTCCCTGAAAGAATCACTCCTTTATAACAGAGCTGACTCGAACAGGAATCTGAGTTAAACCTTCACTTGTGTAGACAATAAAACTATAATTTTCATACGCAATTCAGCAATTGCTGTTCTGTGTCCGCTTGCCCTGAGGGTGATGTCAGAGGCTGTAACAAGAAGAGTTTATGCTGACTGCTTAATAGGTGTTTGTCATGGAAGAGAAACACCAGTTCAGCAATGCCTCTCTAGCAGCTGTGCCGAATAATGTGCACTGACGTACAATAAAACTGTTGAATGTATATACCAATTGCACCAGGAAAAATTATATTTTCCATTATAAAGCAATGTCATTAAATTAATCCAGGTTTCTTACACATTCCTGCTCTCAGATTCCAGGTGTTTACTCATGGAACTTGGGTTCCTCTTGGTGAACATAAGGCACAAACACAGTTTCGAAGAAAAGAAGCCCAGAAGAAAACCTGAATAAATCAGATGGAAGATACAGAATACATAAAGTATCAGTCCCTAGCGACACTGTTAATCTGGGTAAACACACAATATACACGTACATTTTTAAAGGGCACTTGGTATTTTTGCAACTGCAAGGTTGCTCTTGCTTTTCTGTTGTTACTATTATGGTGTGTATGTGTGCAAACAATGCAACTATTGTTGCAATCCCTTACAATTTCCCACTCAGTTTCTCCCTGTGTACCCATAACACAGAACCGATATAATCGTGGATTTAAGCAAAGCTATTGAGATTGACTTTATTGCTTTTTAAGCATTTCTATGGAATAAACCTAAAAAAAAAAGAAAAATAAAACCAATCTGACAATTCTCAAGGACAACCATTTAAAATCATTGAGTCAGCTCAAAACAAACCAGAGATATGAACTTTGCCTAAAAACATGAGATTTTAAAAAGTACTTTAAAAGACTTTGGGCTCATCTGGCTTTTATTCTGGTTTCTGGAGCTCTTCAAATGTATGCAAGTTGCGCTTTCAAGCGTTTCACTGTAACTGTTAAGAGCCTGAAACACACTCTTTGATGTTAGACACATGAGACTTTTTCCAAGTGCTTATCTATATCCATATTCACACCTTAAAAGTCTTGCCCGGGTGAGAGACACAGCCCTGCTTTCTTGGAAGCCTGCTGGAAGTGTGGGGAGCACCTTCCCACCTGCTGAAACTTTGAGTCATATCTGTCATTAGATTGACATTGGAACTTGCCTTTTTCTGTTCTGTGGCATCTTCAGCCTGAGGATTTTCTTTTACTTTCTTCTCATTCCTCTAAATGAAAAAAAGTGAAGATTTTTACCCTTCCCATCTCTTTAAGGAGCTGCACCTTCAAGTGATGCCACCAGCCACAAGCCCTCATCAGCCCCTGGTTTAGGCATGGCTGCTGGAGGTGTGCTTCTTTCCCAGGCTCCAGAGGCCTTTCTTTTCTGTTTGGTTTTTTTTGGTTCTTCCTGAGTTTTGTTTTACAGTTTTTCCAGGGCTACCCTTGAGTCCCTGGAGTTTAGACAAGGTGTGTCCTCGGTCCAACATACACCTGTGATGGATAAGCACATCCAAAACTCTGCCTCATATCTAGGGTATCTACAAATCTTTCACCTTCCAGGCAGAAAGGGAGGTGAAACCTGGCTGTAGGCCCATGCCTTTGGAAACTCAAGAGATTTGTCTTCAGACCTTGCAGCACAGAGGCTAGCAGGATAATGCAGAGGGGCATAGGCCATGTCTTCTCTTCCAAAAATGCCTTTCTACATAGCCACCCTGGCACTATCCACACAGCCTTCGCTTACACCTTCTCCCCGTTTGCCTTGCATTGTCCCTGGCACCAATGAGCCATACTTTTTCATTTACTGACGTCTATGGATTTGGTAACTGTGGCATTGCAGGTTTCCCATGAGTACAGACTGTGCTGGAAGACTGCAGCTCAGAGGGAGCTGAGTTATTCAGCTCGGAAACAAACCAAGCCCTTCATAAAAAGAGAATTCCCAGGCCACCTTTCACTCCTCAGCTATTTGTATTCTTTCCTTAAGAGAAAGTCCAGTACTGCTCTTTGCCTGAGATCAAAAAGCTCCTGAATAGCTGGCTTCAGTTCCCCTGATGCTGGGCTCCAGCCACAGAGCCGCTCACAGAAGGGACAGTGCGGGAAAGGGCTCTCAGCCCTGGGTTTTTTCCATCCCATCACCCCTCTGCATTCCCAACAGCTCTGCTGAGGATGAGAAGTTTCAGGCTCCTCACCAGCCTTTGTAATTCTGTTCCCCGGCGCCCTCTTTTTGCATCCCCTCCCCTTCAGCTCAGCTAGGACAAGACTGCTGACTGACAAAGACACACCACGGAAAATGGGTACTTTATGAAGCTCTAGACCTGCCCAGGCCTGATGCCCTCAGCCTTGTGCTCTTTCTTGAAGATTTCTTTCAAAATACATAGGTTCAGCCAGGGGTGACCTTATGGCAAACCATAAGGGCAATAGAGGTCATGCATACTCACATCAGGAAAAATAAGTTTTATAGAAAAGTGCTTGTATTTGCATGTTCAGGATGGGAACATTAGCCTCCATCATAGTATTCCTATGCCTGGTCCATTGATTTAAAAGTGAACATTCTCCCATAACCTTATTATTTCTAGGAGCTGGACTGATAAAAAGAAGCATGGTAAAACCCATAGGTTGGTAATTTAGGAACACTGAGAATAAAACTATTTTAAGATGTCATTTTACTAAGTCAAACTGTAGGCCTTCCAACCTTGACAATGTCCCTTTAAGCATGATCAGCAACATATTTATAGGCAATTACAGCACAGCTCAGAGCACTTTATAAAGCACAAGATCAAGGACTCAGGTGCTTAAGCATATGAGTAATACTATGTCATTCAATACGCTGCTTAGCTGTCTTAATATGCTGAAAAAACCAGAATTATGGTTAAAAAATAGTGACTGCCTCTCTTTTGACCAGATCGTGGTCGCTGATGCCAGGGACAACCAACAAGCCAATCAACAATTTTTAATTGTAATCAATTAAAAGGTACTCTGGGCCAGGTGTTTTGAGGGATATAAATTAAGTGTAGCGCCATTAAGGCTACTTTGGCTTTGCAGAAGTGATGTGGTTTGTGCCTTACTCTGGGGTCTTCTGCTGCTTTCTCCAGTGATGGTAAGGTAAGGAGCATCAGTGAGCAAATGTGTGGGAAATTAAGTTGTAAGTGGTAGTTTTCTGAAAATACATGTTTCAAATATCTGCAGTTTATGTTAATAAACATGTTAGGTTGGCTGGCAATGGTTTAGCTTGAAGAATAAAAAGCATATGGTAACATTAGGGGGACAAAATGTACTTGTGGCTGCCTTTGTCGTGTATGATCATGAAAACAAGCATAAAATAAAATATTTTTGATGATTCCTCCCCAAAGCTGTGTAAGGGAACTCTGTAAAAGGTGTCAGAGTTTAGGGAACTCTGGAACTTTGTGAATGCTGGCAGGTGCTACAGAGCAGTCACTGTGCAAGCTATTGATCCACTGCATGCTCCGAGTTGCCCATGTGGAGGTGAGCAGGGGCAGGGGTGGCTGTGGCTCCTGCCCAGCTTGGGCTGGGGCTGCCCGTGAGCTCCTGCAGCAGGACAGAGCCTGGCAGAGGATGGAGCAAGCCACTGCCAGCACTGGTGGCAGGGAGCCGGAGCCAGGCTTCTTGCTGGTAGCTTTCCAGTGTTTCAAAGAGATGGAGCTGCCAAAAAAGTTTGAAAAGAGCCTCCCAGGAGTCAGATACAAAAGGGCTATGGGAAGCTGTAAGTGGGAGGGAAGGTATGGGACCCTAGCTGGGAGGGTGTTTGTGTGTGGGGTGCAGGGAGGTGTAGCTGCAGCCAAGCAGGGCAAAAATAAAAAGTTAAAGCAGACACTATGTGCTTTCCTAATCCTGTCTGGAGACCCTCTGACTTCCAGAAAAGCATTCTCCAGTCTGAGGGGCTCTGCAGGCAGTGGGGCACATCACATTTTTCCACTCATCTGTAACATCCTGTATTTTCTGCCTTAAATAAAAGCAGTGATGTTTGTGGGAACTCCATATAAAGCCTGTCTGCTTGCAACCTCTCAGAGCTGCTTTGTGCCTCCTGGAGACCAGGAGAGGAAGGTTTATGCCCTGGCAGGACAAGAAGTTCCCTGCACTGGCCCCATAATCCTTCCGGCATGTGAGGGGAGGGAAGGGGAGTGTGTGTGGTGGGGCATATCTTGGCTGTTCTTGTTCTTGCCTAGCAAATCCAGCCGGGGTATGTCTGTGGGGCTCCTTGCTGAGAGCTCTCCCCTCCTTGGACAGTGCATGGTGGCTTCTGGAGAGGTGGGTGGAAGCCTGCTTGAGCAGAGACAGCAAACTGCAGCCTCAGGGAGGAAAAACTATGTTTCTTGCGGAGCAAGGAGTCAGCTTTGTGCTTCTTGTTCCATTTATGATGCCACAAATCAACAAATACTTTATTTTTTTTACCAATGTCACTCAGGAGTGCAGCAGCGCTCACGAACCCCCAGCTCATAACCCCCTGTGCTCTCGGTGTGGGCTGTGTGTGCAGCAGGACAGGGTCAGCGTGCCTGGAGTGGGTGACACTGCTCCCCTCTCTGGGCTTCCCCATCATCAGCAGAAGCACCTGATCCTGGCTGCCCTGCTGGGGCACTTGCCAGCCAGGCATGTGCCCTCAGTCCCCTGCCTCAAGGGGAAAGAAGAGGGCTGCTCANTTTTTTTTTTTTTTGCCAACAGATCCCCTCACATAGAGCAAAAGCCTTAAGCTACAGAAGAATGGGAACCTTCATGGAAGAGGAAGCTCAGGGCACAGCCATGTTGGCAAGGCTGTGGCCAGGAGCATTTTTGGAACTGTTCCCCCTCTGCTGCTGCTGTGGGTGCCCATGCACAGGAGCCCTCTGCATTTGCTGTGGTCTGCTGACCCTGGCTGCCAGGGGTGTGGGGTGAGAGGGGATAAAATGGGAGCTAATCCTAGTGCTTTTCAAATACTGAAAGAAGTTAAATCCCAGCCTCCTTACTCTTGGTGAAGGTGGGTTAATGCATTGAGGTAATAGGAAGAAAGGGAGCACCTAAACAGGGCACCATAGTGTTGGATCTTGTATGCCTGTCTCGAGAAAAGAGTATGACATACCCTTAGCTTATTAAATGGTCTCAGCAATCCAAACTTCCTGTGTTCATCTGCATCAGCATAATGCTTTTGGAAAAAAAATAAAATCAAAGGTTAAGGCTGTTGGAGGGCAGAATGGGATCAGCTACATACCAGCCTGCTGTTGTAGCTTGCCCTGCAGCAGTGGGAACATGTTGCTCGTGGATATGCACCTCTTCTACTTCTGTAGCCATATGATGCACAACTTGGTAGAAATTAATTTAGACTACCATACTTCATGTGACTGCAGGTAAGTGCAAGGATGCTTTTGGTAGCGTACTCCTCCGCAATAAGTGTTGCAGCCACTGCAGCTCTGTGACTGCCACAGAGTTGTTCTGACCTTGCATGAAATCACATTGCTCTCTGATATGGGCATAGTGATCAAAGAAACCCTGTCCACAAACTCCTCAAAACACATCAGAAATCTCAAGGAGGTCTCCACATCACAAGCACAGCCTGTCAACAACAAGTATAGCAGTGCTGGATGATGTAGCCCACTGGGTATAGGCAGGCAAAATTAATGTCTGACATAAAGCATCTACCTCGTGTTGCACATTATTGCATTAATCAGGGGGCCTGGCTTTAAATGTGTGGTCCATGCAGTTTTGTATCAAATTTCACTTTCTCTTTTCTGGGTGTAATTCCTAGGCCCTTCCCTAAGGAGCAATTACGGAAAAGCAGCTTGGCTTACCTAACTCTAGCCCTAGAAGCAGGGAATGATATCCCTGCCTCTGGCCATCTCCATCTTGTGCATTAGTCTCATTACTTCATTTTGATGTGTTTTTGCTTCCCGCTTCTCCTGGGTCCCTGCGGTGCTGTGCCGAGCTGGAAGAGATGCTGAGGGAGCCGGGTGGGTAGGGGGGAAGCTGATGAGAAGAGACCAGGAGTGAGCAGCTATTCCGGCAAAGGCTTTTCCTTGACAGTTTGTATTTTGGAAAATGTGAGTTTTGGGGAACTTACGTCTCTTTCTCCCAACACACTGCTGCATTACGGAGGAAGAGAATGGAGGAGGACTTATTCCAGAGATGTTTTGCCTCAGCTACTGCCCAGGGAGCACCTCTGTGGTGGAAAACATTAGCTCTGCTGCAGGTGGGTGACAGGAATGAGAACAAATGGTGGGAAATTCTTGGCTTCCCACCTTTTGCTCTCATTGTGAGCACTTAGAGGCTGCATTTGTTGAGCTTTTCGGGCCCCTGCAGCTGCACATCCCAACCCCCTGCCTCTGTGGGCCACCATTTGCTCCCCAGCTACAACTCTGGGTTCTTTCTGTGCCTGGGAGTTTCTGGGGTTTCTTTGGCAGAGCCTTTCTAGGCTCTGCTCCTGAGGAGGGCCAGACAGGTGCCCCACTGCTGTGATATGAGGCAGCCTGGGACTTCTCCCCTCACTTCCTATGTGACTTCCAAGTCCTGCTTGGAGCTGCTGATGGTGCTGGGAAGGCAGCACATGTTCAACAGCTGTGTCCTCCTCCAGGCACTGCCCTCTCTGTCCCAGTGTACTCATGGCAACATCCTGCCTTGCTGGATGGGATGGTGTCACTATCAAAGCTAGGATATCACCAGGCATCATGGATCTGAGCCTGGCTCCTCCTAGCCAGTAGCACAACCTGCTTAGCCTCTTTTCCCTTTTCCTGCATGGGCTGTTGGTGGTGTTTTCCCAGGCTGGAGCAAGCCTGTTCCCCATCACATGCTGAGCCAGAGACTCTGAGGTGGGTGGTCTCCAATTCCCCACCTCTTTGGAAAGTAACTAAATTCTTCCAGGGGTAAGGGGTGGGGTGGGGGGGGCAAAATAGAATCTAGCAGAAATAGTACTTTAAACCACTACTCTAAGCCCAAAGATAAACCCCGGGTCTCCTTCAAAATGCTTTTAGTACACAGAGGGGAGATACCTGGAAGCCTTAATTCAGCCCCACATTTCACAGTGTGAATTATTCCTCAGCTATTTACTGGAAGAACTCCATGCCTGACACTTTTTTTACCAGCACTGAATCATCTATGTCTGTTACAAAGGAAGAAATTGCTACTGCACTGCCTCAAGAATCAAAGTAAAGGGAACATCTGCTCTAAACTTCTTGCATCTGATTATTGCTTGCTATGCATTATTACTTACAGTAGTAAAGTGACTAAATTAAAGCTTTCTTGTCTTGTGTGTGCTTTTATGCATTGCTTTGGTATAAAATGTGTTGCTTGCTTCAAATCAACCTACAGATAAAACTATGTCCGCATAGAGCTGAGCCCACATGTACTTAGATGCAATTAAGGGCACAATTGGAGCATTCTGAAAGATTGCCTTTAAAAGGCCTTTTGTTCACTCCCCCATAGGGGCTGGGTGTTATAAGCACGTTAAAATGCAACAGTAAGGGGGAAAAAAAAACCCCTCTGTGAAGAATTCTGTAGCGGCAGAGCTATGTTTTCTGTAGCTTGGCAGCTGTCTGTATTCAAAGGCTGGGGAATGACTCGCATTGTGAGGGTGATGATAGTTTTGATAGGAATCCCCCGCATCACAAGAATGTTCCTAATGAAGGAGGAAAAGCCCACCAGAAACATTCCAGTGCTGTGAACCTGCAGGCAGCCAAAGCCAGCATCTGAGCTACTCTGCACAAACAGCAGCAAATCCAGCTGCTTCTGCAAAAGAGTTAGTGGTTATTTTTCTTTTCCTGCCTCTCTGAAGTGCATGTAGTCTTACCAATGAGCTTAATTGATTGAAAAAATATCTGGAAAATAAAGCTCTTGAACTTGCATGCCTAGAAACCTACCAGCATCACGTGCATAGCAAAGGCCACGTATCTCACAAAATACCACAACATTTCACAAAGGAGGTTTAAGAGCTCCAATTGAATAAAGCTTTCTCTGTGAAATATTGTTATGGATCTACAAAGCAGTTAAACCCTCCTTGGGAAAAAAAAAGTGTACATCTCTCACAGTGTAGTGGCAGCAGTGTAACTACCACTGAGGCCTCTTTAATAAGGGTTTTTCTTCTTTATCAGTAGAAGGAAAAGAATAAATCCTCATCATAGAAAAGAAATTTAAGTTAGTAAATTCTGACCATTTGCTTTTAAATTCTACATACGTGTGTGTGTGTATATGAATATATAAAAAAATCTGTGTAACAGTGCTCTGGCCTTCTTTAAGGGATCCTTTTACGTAAATCCAGTAATGAAAATAGCAGGGCCTAAATTACCTTAATAAGACTGTTTTCTATCAATAATTTTGCCACTGACATAGTGCAGGATTGATTTTTGTGGTCTGTGTTATAGCAGCTTTTAATTATAAGACAATTTTGGTACCACATGAGGTAGGAAAAATGGGCAGTTGCAAACTCTGCAGTGTTTTTTCATACATATTGTAATGGTGGGGTTTTTTCTCTTTAAAGAAAGAAAAATAATATTCCTCTGTTTTCAGTGGGGTTTCTTTAAACCTTTTACTCATTGAGCATTTTTTGGCTCCTCAAGAAGATGGTTGTATTGCCTCTGCTAAACAGCTTCCCTTCATACCCACAAATATTTTCAGCTCTTTATTACTATTGTGCAGAATTGCACTGTATTTGCATGTCTCCCATATTGCCATAATTATATTTGGGGAATGGAGACGGATGGTGTGTTGAGTGTGCAATTTCTCCACAGCCCTCACTCAGGGCTGTTTTCTATAATTTGATCAATAGAAGGCAGTTGTATGAACAGTAATTTTTAATTTCCAATTTCAGTTTCAAGTTTCTCATGAAAATTTAAATGGTTTTTTTAAAATATATAAAGCATTCTCATTTGCTTTGCCTGAGACATTTTGTGGCAATTGTTTCCCTCTCCCTCCTGTGAAACCATGGCGCTGACCCTCCTGGGCTGCCTGGTCCATGCAGACACATGCACCTGCCATCCTGAAGGCTTGGGGGAGCTACTCTTCCCTCATAAACATACCAAAATAAACCTTGAAGGTCAGATGCTGTCACTGAGGTGCAGAAATGTCTACAGACTTGGCTGAGAGTAGGGTGAAACAAGCTGTGTGCTGTCCCACCTTGGAGCTGGGCTTATGAACCAAGGATGGCAGATGCCTCGAAGCCGTGGCCTCCAAGGAGGTCAGCGAAAGGACCATTCCCAGTGCCCATGGATGCATTTAGTGGCCACCTCACCCAGCTGTGCGTGGCCCTGGTGGTGGTCGGGCACTTGCCGAGCCCAGCCCTGTAGCGCCCACCAGCCTGCTCCTGGCAAAAGCAGATGCTCGCTGTGCCCAGTGTGCACTGAGCTGCCAAAGTCTCTGCACATCTGCTTCCTTCCTGCCACAACAGATGGTTGCTACAGCAGGGAAAAGCAGCTGGTAATTGGCATCAGCCAGGCTTGGTGGTTGGGAGGAGGAGGATGAAGCACCGGCAGGGCAAGGGCTTGAACACAGTGATATTTTCTACAAGGGAGATGCCTGTGCTGCTTCTTTGCACTCTTTGCTCCAGGCAAGGACAGGGATGATGTATGTGCTGCAAATATAGGGAGACCAGGAAAGAGCTGTGACTGCTCACTTCTGATGCTCAGCAAAGGGTCACTCTCTCTGCTATTCCTCAGTGGATGTGATGGAGCATTACGGTGGGCAGGGCAGGCCACCACAAGCCCTCTTCCTGGGGGCTGGTGGCTCCCCAGGGTCAGCCAGCTGAAACCCAAAGTGCTGCCGTGCAGTCAAAAGTGCTGCTATTTCTGCTTTTAGCTGAGCAAACTGCAGTCACACAGAAAATGTGTGCTGTAGCAGAGGGTGAAACCCAGTCACTTGCTCTAACAACTGCTGATGCCATTCTGGTGCCAGACCTCCTCCTTGCCTCGGTCTCAAAGAGAGTGAAATGGGGAAGCAGGGCCATGTGACTGCTCTGGTTTCAGTTCAGCATGGACAGAACTGGCTGTAGCTGTACAGAGCCACAATCGCTGCTAAATATTGCCCATTTTAGACTTCAGATTTGCCTTAATAAAGTCAAAGGGACTATTCATAGGAAAAAGAAGAGCAGGAGCTGGCTCCTGAGCTTACCTTAAACTTATGTGGTTGCTGTACAGTTGGTTGCATGGGGGTTTTCTCCAGTACATATTTTCTTCTACCCCTTTTAGAAGGACCATATTTGCATGTGACCATATTTCCATGTTACCATATTTCCATGTTGTAGCTGTGGGGTCTTTTCAATTGTCTTCTCCATGACGCTTTGGTTCGTGTAATTGTAATCTGTTTTATTCATTAGATCTTAACCTGCAATTTTCTATTTAAATCACTTTCTACAGAAAATGTCAGGAAGCTGGGGAGCTCAGTCTCTTACGTGATGTTGTGATTTGATAAAAAAAGTAGTGTGCACCTTTCTTTAAACACTGGCTAAGGTTAAAATCTGTGATTCTTTTCTATTTGTTTAAGAACTTACACAAAACTGCTACTATCAGACAATAATAAGAATCATGAAATTTCTATGAAAGGAATTTCTTTTTTATTGTGAACTTTACACCTCTTCACTTATTTCAGTAAATGCCCAATAAAAGTGCAATAACTCCAATACTGTAAGTGCACATATAGAGGGTTTGCACTCCGGGCTTTGCAGCTGTCTGGCTTTCCTGCTGCATGCAGTACCCAGCCTCCTGTGATGCCAAGGGCTGCCTTTGCGACCTTCCCAACACAGGTTTGGAAAAACCCACCTTGCCTGCAGCGCGTGCTGCCCACTTGATGCCATGCTTGAGAGAGGGAGGAAAATAACCACAAAAACCAGCAGTGGCTGATACCCAAAGGCATGTGGCAAGGGAGTGGGGCCAGGACTGCACCCCTGGGAGGGAGAGAGGAGGAAGGGGGTGAGGGCTGTGCTGCCTTGCCCACAGGAAGGGGCTGAGAGCTTTGGTGTGTGGTACTCTGGTAATTACCACAGGTAAACTCACAGGTAAATGTAGAATTTGTGAAAGAAATTAAATTGGAGGGGAAAGGCAACCAAACTTTGTGTCAGCAGCTGCTTGTACTGAAACAGGTAATAGCCTTTAAACTTGAATTTAATGGGGAAAAAATTATACTGTATGTTTATGCCTTACTCATTTTCCCCTATAAAACCCAATGCAAATAGCAAAAATGGGAAAAAAACCCGATGAAATGAACAAGACAAAAGATAAATTAAGGTTGCACCAAGCCGAAAATAACTCTCCTGTGAGACTGACTGTAGTCTTGCATCTGTGATATCCCCCTCAGTGAAGGGAAGGATGTGATTGCACAGGCAGGGAGATGGTAGGAACCACCTCAGCAGCCCCTGTTTCTGCAATTTGTGTCAGTACCTCCCCAACTGCCACAACTGCTTCTCCCAAAATTTCCTGAGTAAAGAGACAGTTTTCCCTCCAGTCCCAGCTGGAAGAATAGAATCTCCTGAACAAGATTAATAGGTCAAACCCCAAATTTTATATCTCATACAGGCACCCAACTGTGACTGCTTGCAGACTTTGCTTGCTGAGCTGAGAGTGTGAGGCAGGGTGGGATGTGCTGGAGAGATATCCTGTTTGGATGTGGACATCCCGTGGCCAGCTAATGAGAGCTCATCCTACAGTGCAAGCCCTGCCATAATATTTACCCTTATAGCCAGAGACCGAGTCCCAGGCTGTTTTCTGAGATTTTTGTCTGTGGCTTCTCTTCCAGAAAAATGAAACCTACCTGTTAAGGTCAAAAGGCAGAGTCCTCTTTCCCATCCTGTCTTGTGTTCTCCACTGCCTCACTCTCTCCACTGCCTCACTCCCCCTGATTTATAGCTGTGTACAGGAGAGCAAAATCAGCCTTCCTAGCTGGTCACATTATTTTTTTACTTTTTTTTTTTTTAGCTCAGTCCTATGTTTGTTTGAATTTTGATCATATTCTCCTTGAGCCCAATGATGACCTACTGCTGCTGAGTCAATAATTACAGCAGCATTTTGGGCACCAGAGAAGCAGCAGTATGTGCTGCTGAAAAGGTGACTGGTACATAGACTCTGTATCCTGGGTTTTGTTCCCCCATCTAATGGTGTGTTTGGGCTCCAGGTGGAAAGTTCTCCCGTGGACAACTTTAAAGTGCCAAAAGAGAAATACACAGCTGTGGTTTCAAGGGATGGATCCAAGCTGACCTGCAGCTGGGCAAAAATGTCTCAACAAATTATGCCTCGATGAATGGTCTCCCCTCCAGGCTACCAAGAGGCAGCAGAAATAATCTGTTCTCCCAGCAAGTGCTTCCTTAGATTTGGACACCTCGTTCCAGCCTGTCTCCTCCTCTTCTCTCTGTGGTGTTTAGCTCAGCACAGTGGCATGTGCTCAGAAATGCCTCTGGGAAGGGACAGAGCCCTCTACAAGCAGCAGAAATGGAGCTGAGCTCCTCAGAAATTAAGGTTTGCAGGCAACATGAGCATAGGAAGAAGTGCTGAACATCAAAGGGCTGATGGAGTGAGAGGAGGAAGGGGAAAAAAAAATAATGAGAAAGGGAGCAAATGTTCTAGAAGACCTGTAGTGTATGGGAGGCAAAAGGCAGCAGGGAAAGAAGGTCAAGGTAGGGAAGGTTGATGGTGGGGAAGAAGGAGTAAAAGAAGGAGTAAGATGCAAGTTAACCTAAGAGCAGAGAAAAATACATATCCCTGTAGTAGGTGGGCATGGGTGACTGAGGAGGAGGAAAAACTCCTGTGGTTCCATTGCTGTAACAGGAGGATGCTGCTGCTAGAACTACTCAAACAATACTTGGGAGCTACCCACATGCTTCTCCAGGAGGTCCTGATCCTGAGTATGTACTGTGGGACACCACAGTGCTGAAAAGACACTAAGTGCTTACAATTGTGACACAAGACAAATAGATACTTATTCCTGTGTAGTAAAGAGAATACTGCTTAAATATTTAATTGTGTTTTGGTTTACAGTAGTTTACTGATGTTAAAGCATCCAAAACACACTCACAAAAAAAATCAGCATTTTAAAGCTATAAATTATCCTGGTTGATTTTCTTTTTTCCCCCTCTAGACAAAAGTAATCATTTGACAACAGGCTCCCTCAAACAAAGCAGCCCACGATAGTCTCATTACAAACTAACATATTCTCTCACATGTTGAACCAAACTACTGAGAACGTAGTAATTGATCATTCATAGATGCAGACTGGTAGCTAATAGCATGCTCACCTTCTAAACACTGAGCACAGTTAAAATAAATTCAGGATGTATGCATGTGGAAAACTCAATTGCAGCCGCATCAGAGATGAACCAAAAATGGAAGCATTCAGAAGTGCTAGTGAAAAATCCAAATAATGACCCATAGTAGATGTCAGCCTGAGAGGACAACACATACCCTGTAGTTATCTTAAAGGGACTCAGTCTGTGTGCTCTGTAAATACATGTAATTCTGTCCAAGTAGGTGTACCGTACAACTGGGTGCTGAAGTCAGGTAAGAAAGCTTCTCCCAGTGTGGCCTCAGGACCTGTGTGATGTTTCTTTTTCTAGACACATCTGGACTTCAGTCTCCACTGTATAACTGGTAAAGTAAGCCAATGCAACTACTGGATAGGATGAGTATGGTGGAAAGACAGATGAAGGTGGATGTGCCACTATTTATCTACTGAGGCTGTCAAGGCTCCAAGGGCCCACTTCAACAGGGAAATATTTTAAAAGTCCACATTTTAAAAGTATTTTAAAAAATCCTAACAGGTAAAAAAAGTCGATTTACTCCTTGTGGAGAACTTAGGGTGTGCTGGATGCTTCAAGTCACTGACATTTTGGAAACTAGCCCTTTGAATTTGTCATGCTTGACCCGTGAGTGCCGCTTTGTGTGGGGCAGCAGCATGTACATGGTGCTGGTGTGTTACATGTGCACAGCCCCAGGTGGCCAGGCAGAACAGGAGAGCTATTACAGGCGCTGCAGTGCATGGAAATGGCAATTTTATGGATAATACTATGTGGTGATTTATTAAAAGCTGTGATTCTCCAGCAGCTTTTATTGTATCATCATAAACCAACACTCCTGTATAGTGCATTAAACTGGGTAATTCTGTCGCTTCTTCACCAGGGCTGACAAAACTATAAGTAAGATTGCATAGGGTGGGCTGATAAGCTGAAAGTGCCATCAGTCTAAGTGTATCATCAAGAGAGGAGAAAAAGCCACACGGTCAGCACAGTGTGGGTGTTCCCAGGGTAAGGGAACCCACTACAGAAGGGTAAGTCCCGCTGTTCGTTACATCAGTCAGTGTCGGGGTCTTGCAGGCCTGGAGTGACTCTGCTTCAGCACCAGTGACAATAATGGCAGAAATTGTCTCTCTGGGTTTAACCATTAGGGCAGGTAATTGGAGCTCATTTGCTCCTGCCCCTGTTCCCCTACTAACTTGCTGCAGGACATTTGGGTTGTAGCTTGACCTCTTTATGCTCTAATTTTCCCTTCAATAGCATGTGAATATTAGCTGTTTTGTTGAGGTGTTGTGATGCTCTATTAAATGAGGGAACGTGCATTAGGCCCAGTGGGAATGGGTTATGCAGCATTATTAGGATGTGTACAACTCTACATTTTGGGAAACGTTTACATTCTACTTCTTAAATATCTTTCGCAAATGAAACTTGCAAAAAAGCAGGGCAAGCACTGCTAACACAGCTTTGCCACACACTGTCAAGTGCTTATAAACTCTATTTATAGCTACAGTTAAAGATTCAGATATGCAAGCGCTCCATTAAAAGACCACATTAATGAGCCCTTAGAGAAAATATCTCACAAAGCCTTTTGAGCTTGTAACTGCTCAGTTGTTCAGGGCTTCTTGCTTGTTAACATTCATAAAATATAAATACTGTATACTAAACAGCAGCACTTTGTGGATCACAATGACTTATCTCCCCAGCAGCGCTGCAAGGTGCGAGGGGAGAGGCAGCAGCGGCTCCGCTGGGGTGGCCGAGCTCCGCCGCAGGCTGCCGGGCTGCACATGTCGCTCACCCGCCGCCTTATCTGGGGCCTGTCTTTGCTCTGCAAAGCTGAGTGGCAGATTGACTCGCAGGTCAGTATCTGTGAGTATAATTTCAGAGGGAACAATCAAACCTATTAGCTGAGAGTGGCAGAGCTGGGCCTCCTGGCAGCCGCAGCTCCTGAGCGTGGCAAGTATTTGGAGCAAAATCTAATAGATAAAAATCACAGGAGATTTTTTCCTTTTTCCTTCGACATAAGCTGGCTGATGAGAAGTGTCGTTTGAAAGAGAAAGAAGTTGCTATATTTGATTTGTCATTATTTCCCCATTGTCCCTTCCTGCCTGTGATTATACGGTTCCCATTTTCTCTTCTTTGCCTCTCACAGAATTCCATATTTTAGGTTGTGACAGATGCTCTTGCTTAAATGTTTTTGATATATGTTTTATCTGAAATTGTTTTATCAAGTCTGCATTGTGTAAACAAAAATCGCTGGAGCCCATTTAAGAATAGTTGTCGGGAACCTTTAATATTACATTTCCATCCATCCACAAGTCACAAAGCACTTGAGCAGTACAGGAGGCCATTTCTGTGTTTATATCTGGCTCTCAGCAAGCTGCAGAAGCAGAGGTAGGGCAAGATCAAGTAACTTCTTGGATGCTGTATGCTGGCACATGTTAGCAACCAATCTATGTCCTTGTCTTTGTGCTTTTGGTCCTGTAGCCTTTCAAACAGAAGGTGCTCTCCTGGAAGGAATAATTCTGCTCACAAAATGAAAAATAAGGACAGCAGGCTTTAAAAAGCTTCAGGGCAGTTCTTACTGTTCAAATGTGTCATTGATTTCAATAGTGCATTAGCAGGCTTGTTAAACAGGATCTAAAGTACTTAGCTTTATTTTATGGTGGTGAGTACCTGATTGTTCAAAATATTAGCATCTTATTGTAGCAGCAAACTGGCTCGTGCCATAAACTGCCCAGTGCTGAGACTGCTGCGCCATTACTGAGTGCCTGATAAAACAGGGTCATTTGCAATCAATTGGTGATGTAGGGAGGCAGGGCTGTGACTCTTCCTGCTGCTCTCCTCATTAATTTCCCTTTATCTGCTTCGGTCTGTCTGTTGACAGAGCATTGCTGTCTGTCCCACGTCCTGTGCACAGGCTCCTGCTGCATTCCTCCCCCCGAGCCCCACTGCGTTTCTGTCCATCTGTGGGTGAGACTCACATTGATTGTGCCAATAACCTGGGAGACAGCAAGAAAAATCCTGTGGCCCAAGGGGTGGACTGCTGTTCTGGGAGATCTGGGTGGACTTCCCCTGGCCTGACGTGGGGAGCTGGTCCTATGTGCAGCAAGCTGGTGGCCAACAGAGTCTGTACATCAGCCAGTCAGATGGACATCTCCATGTCAGGCAAATCTTTTCTTGATTCCACTGACCATGCTGACTGACCTCCATTAATTAAAAGGGGAGCATGATCCAATCCCCAGTTCCCACGTTCCTGTTCAAACATGTGACAAATTCTTGTGGTATGGAACAACTTTAACAGCAAAGTTCAAAATTCAGTCCAGAGCACCTGTCTCACATGTTGTCCCATGTGTTGTTAGAGAAATCCTTTGTGGAGCTGTGGATGAGAAAGCCAAGAGGAGCAGGCTGTGCCCTGGCTTCAGGGTTTTGGTCAGCCAGCGTAGCCTGCAGCCCTGACCCTTAGCACCTGCAGGCATAGCCAGGGTAGGCTTCTCCTTCAGGCCATTTTGGCAGAGATAACACCTCTTCGGGGAGTGAGCAGAAGAGCAAAGGCTGGGGAAAAGGTGGAGAGGTGTGGAGGAGATTGGTTTTGTAACCCACCATCATTCTGTATCTGGGTCTGCAGAAATTGCCCTGTGGGGTTTTGGCAGGGGGAGTATGAGGGTCTCCAGTTCTTACGGTCTTCCAGGAGCAGCTGGCAATGGAGCAGGGGCCTGGGGATTTGGGGCTTACAACAGCAACTGCCTCTCTCATCCTCTGGGGACTGAGCATTCAAGAGGTTCATCTCTTCATTTTTTGCATCTGTGTAGGAAGCAAATTCCCACCACTGAGGAATTAAATACTTTAAACCACTCCAAAGCAAATGGGTCATACCTGTGTTCTCCATGCTCTCAGTGGGAAAACAAAGCAAGCTGAATAAACCTGTGCTATCAGAGTCCAGAGGCTGCCTTGCTGGAAGTGATGCTGGCTGAAGGCTGGCCTGGGCTTTAGCTGTGTTAAGTACACATATGTTAAGCTTCTGTGTGAAAGCAAAAGGGAAAATGAGAGGGAATGATGTGGGCAGGTGGAATGAACAAATTGGTGTTGGTGGAGGCAGGACTTGTGTGTGGGACAAAGGGGCTGGAAAGTGTTAAAAAATGGGAAGCTTCTCAGAGGAAAGCAGCTGGGCTTCTGAGAACAAAAAAGGTAATAATTTACAGAATTAAGAAAATATTTTTATTTTCAACTGAATTAGAGTAAAGCACTTAAGTTCATTCACAAGTATGAATCTTAACTTCTGTACGCTGGCTTCCCTCTCCATAAAATATAAATAATAGCACTTTCTTTACTCACAGGGTGGTGTGAAAACAAGTTCATTCATTTCTGGGAAACATTTGTGCAGTATGGGAAGTACAGCAAAGACTACGAATATACAGCTAAAGCTGTGGGCTGGCATTGAGGCACTTGGCATCTCCCCAGATATGCCACGTATCATGCAAGAGAGACAGGAGAGGAGGGTATGAAAACACAGGCCAAACTTAATGAGTTCTGAAATCAGGAACATGTGAATCCCCAAAATTAGAAGTGCAAAAGCTTTGAACTCCCAGAAAACACTGAGAGTTCTCCACGCTTCTCAGAACACAGAGAGGGGCATATGTTTTCTTAAATAAAACAGCAAAAGGCAATGAAGAGGTAGGATGCAGTGGGGAAATACTCAAAGATACAGTCCATGGAAATCAAGAAATCTGTATACCATTGAGAAATAGTCCTACTTGGAGTAGGGATGACCACTGTGATTGACTGGGGGAAACAAAATGAGCACTAAAGAGAGAAGAATATGAGACTTATAAATCAGCAGGGTCAGTGCGGCAGGAACAGGTAGAAGAGCTGATTGCAAAAGAATGCAGGAAAATTATCTAAAAAGCTGAGACAGAAAAAGAAGGGAAAAGATGTGAACAAGGTAAAAGTTTTTATACATTTGGTGTGTAGGAAGCTGCAGATCAGCTGGGGATACAGCCACCATCTTCCTGAGCAACAGGTTGGCTACCTTGACTAAAAGGGGAATATTGCCTGGAAAATGAATTATTACTCGTACCTCAGTCTTCAGTAGGGAGAGATGTGAAATCTGTCACACTTTCTAGATGTTTTCCAAGGACAGAAAAAAAAAAAAATCATTAAAGGCTGCTAGGGAATCAAACAATTGATAACCCCACCTAGATAAAGAACTATTTTAAAAGTAGGTTGTTTATACCCCAGGTTTATCCTAAAAAATAAATGTCAGTGGAATGAAATCATCCAGGAAACTTAAACTGGCTATGGGAGAGGTACCAGAGAAGTTAAGAGGAGACATTGCTGCATCCCAGACTTTTAAAGGGAAATAACAGAGGAAGAATTGTCTATCAGCTCCAGGGAGCACTTAAGATAGCTGATTATCATTACTAGAAAGGCAGATAAAACTGGACACCAATTATTTTACTTCATTAAATAAAAGAAGAAAAAACGGGGTTAAGAGGAATAAAAGATTGATTTTAGCAGATTTCAAGAGTACAAGGATCCAGTGCTCTATGAGACACCACTGAGTGAGACGGGAGATATGGGACTGAGTTTCTTGATGTCGGGCTTGATTACTGAATCCAGGTGTTAAATATGTTGCAATTATTTAGGGTAGGGGTGGATAATGGAGTGACCTGCTTATATATTGAACTCTGTCAGCACTGTACAGCTGTCACTTGGAAGAAAGAGCACAAGGAAGCAGAGACATCAAAGAAAGAGGCATGAGGGAGAGCAAAGAGGAAGAAGGCTTTTGGAAGCAGAGAATGTTTGCGCTGGTATATGGAATTTAACCTGAAAAAAGGTCAAGCTGGGAAAAAGAAAGTCAAGGTAAAGGTGCCTTAAGGAGATAGCTGGGGCAAGTCAGCATAGGAAAAATATCTGAGGATAGCAGCCAAGTTTCTGTTTGTGTTCCTTTTTAAGATTCAGGGAATGAAAGAACTAGGCGTGAATGTTGCAACATCTAATTTTTATGTACTTTGATGGAGTTCATAACCTTAATGCTTGCATTTGCAGTGCTTGAGGAGACAGAGCTACCCTGCAATGGGACCCAAAGCTTCTTTCATACCAAGCTGATGATTACCCTACAAGAAGGGCTGCAGATCCCCAGTGTCACAAGGTGGTTCAGTGGCTCTTTCTGTGCAGTGTTTGCTGTGGAACAGGAGCACAGCTGGAGCTGGGCTGCAGGCACACCTTTCAGATGACTTGTTTCAGCCTCCTGTCATGAAGGTGATCAGAGCATGTGGCTGGGACATGGGGTCATTGAGTTCAAAGCTTGCCCTCCCTTCCTGGAGGTGTCTCAGCCCACAGATCTCCTCTGTGACACTTTCTTGAATTAGGTCTTTTTGGATTCCTCCTAAGGAAAGCTTTTCTAATTTTTGTGTTGCAATTGGTCCACAGAGAGAACAACAGCTGGGCTCAGCAAGACTGTCCTGCATGGCCCAGGTGCCCTCCTGCTGCTGTTCATATTTCAGCATGACATGGAAAGTGGGTAAGATTGAACATGTTAATATTGAAGCTTTGGGTTCCAGAATTCAGCTGCAGAAGAAGGGAGGCAGAAGGGCGGTAAATAAGGGAAAATGGGCAGCCTTAAGGGCATGTAGAGCTCTAGAATTTTTGAAGGGAAGAATATTCAGATACATGGAGGTAGGAGAAATTGAAAGAAAATGCTAGATTTCATCTTACTGCAGTAGATTATGCCAGATTGACTGATATCTTTCTTTGATTAAATTGAATTATATTTCCTAGATAAAGGAAGTGCTTAGTTCTCCTGCTCAGGAAATGTAGATGCCTGGTGAAACTGAGTGACCTGAGAATTAAAAAGGGAACTCTGAGACAGAAAATGATTTGGCTCATGGGGAAATGACAGTGGGTAAGTTTCAGAGGGGAGGTAATGGAGTGCAGTTAACAGAGGAGTTTCTGAAGAATCATCTTCAGGACCTTGGCAGGAAAAGGAGGTAATGACATTTTCTGCAGCCCCTGTGTGAACAGAGAGGAAAGGCTGATATCCTGGGTCCTGAGCTGATCACAGAATGCTTCTGTGTTGATGGAGGCAGCCAGGCAATCCCAGTTAGACACTGAAGGCAGATGCTTACAGTGAGCTGCTGTGAGTAGCTTGCCTTCCCCTGGGTGAAATACTTCCCTTAATGCATGAATTTTACTATATCAATGTCTCTATGTATTTCAAACTGGTATTGTTAAGCTGTTAATATAAATGATATGTAGACCACGGTACAAGGGGGACCATGAGATGCCAGCTGCATTCTCATGCATGTTTTCATGAATCTAGCCCCCCAAAAATTGGCAAAATCTTTACTAACTCCCAACTGTGACAAAGCAAATAAAGGATCCTAACTTCTAACGTAACTGCTGTTGGCATTTACCTATCTTCAAAGCAATTATTTTTGTATTTCTGTGTGTAGATAGCAAGAAATGAAGGAATGCCAGAGCTGCTTTACTATGGCTGCAAAGCCTCCTTGAGCATTAAACTCTTCCACACAGTCTAGACATTTGCAGTAATGACTTTATACTTTCCTCAGAAGATGTGGACTGCTCTCGTTGGAGATCTTTACCCCTACTGAACTCGGGCAATAACACGTCGTGTGTAAACATGAGGCCCGTCCTACACTCGAGTATTACACAAACCTTATTTTGAAATAGGGTTTAGTCCTGATGGACTTACATGGACAAAACCAGCCCAAATTTCTTAGTGCTGTGGCAATTTTTACCTCTGAGGGGCTGGGCTTTGTTAAGACAGTCATGCATCCTCAACTTATAGATCCAAATGCATTATATACTGCTCCATACCATCTTGCTTTTTTCCCCTTCTTTTTTTTTCCTCTTCTCAATAATTTCAATCATGTAATAAGAAAAGCCCAGTTATGTTAATTGGTATGACTCCCCCTCAAGGGCATTGTGAGGCATGAAATAATTCCATTCATTACTGACAATGCAGGGACATGAGTTTTCCCTGGAGGATCTGTTTCATCTTGTGATTTGGTGACCATACAGAGTGGTGATAGGATTAGGGACTTACTGTTTTAAAATTAATTGTTTGTCAAGGAGAAGCTGGAAGATGGTGGGGAAAGAGGAAGCTTAAAATTCCAGAGATTGTTTGACTTCGAGGTTCTTGGAGGCTGATGCATCTAATGGGTATTCATCAGGCAAACCCAGCTGCTGAGCCATCATTCGCCCCAGCTCTAATTTTCTTTTTACAAGGCAGATGAGCTGGTGTTCGAAACATTCCACAGACCGGCAGAGAGCTAAATCGATGTGAAGCTGGTCAGATTCATTTCTCCTTTTTTATTTTTGGGAGTCAGAATTTCATTTCCCTAAACCGCAGTAAGTGTTTGGGCATGAGCTCCCAGGCTGTCCAAAGATCATTTTGGAAACAGCCACCTTTCTGGGGTTTGTCCTCCCCTCTAACAGGTAGCCTATAACCTGCCAAGCAAAAGTCCTAGAGGACAAACATTGGTGATTCTAGCTGAGAGGAAAAAACAATCTTTTTTTTTTTCTTTCCTTCTTCTTTTTGCTGAGCTAGCAAAAAGCATCTATTTGTACTTTTGCTGCATTTGCAACATTTTCATTAGCAAAAGGCTGGGGTTTTTTTGGAAATCAAGCTGCTTTTGTGTGAGGAAGTGAACCTCCTGACGCTATGTCATTTCCCTTGTTTCCAAACAGCTTCTTGTCTGAGCACACAGCCTCCACTTAACATCTGGCTGCAAAAGAGCAGGGAACTTTCTGCCAGCCATTCCTCTGCTCTTTCCCTTGCTGTTCTCAGATGATGTTATCAAATCTTTACTGCAGTTTTAATATTGCTGGATGAACGCGCATACTTTTGCTTATTGTTCCTTCCATGCCCTGGATGGATTTACTGGTTTGGCAACAGCCTTCCTTAGCACTGAAGAGTAGGTCCAAGCCAGCAGTGCCCTGCGTTGCATGGGTGTGTTCATTAGCTAAGTGCAAAATACCGACGAGCGTCAGACACGTATATTGTTCCATCTCTTAGGCAGCCTCTGCTGAGGATTACTCATGAAAAATAATCAGTAAAATACATTGCAGATGAAGGCTATGACAGGAGAGATAACCCTGCCATTAAAGGCCCCATCATGCAAGCACATCTCCCTCACAGAAATGGAAACATGGATAAGGTCTTTTAACTGAATCAATAGAGATCAATGCAAAGGCAATAACTCAAGAAATGGATGCATTAACCAGAGAGCAAGAACCAATGTACCCCGAAGTTGAACTATGGCTCTGGAATTAGATGTACTGAGGGGATACAAACCAGGTTACTAAAAAGCAATTGAAATCATAAACAAAAAACTGAAACAAAAATAATTACAGGTTTTCATTTTAATCATGTTGTACGGTAGAAACTGAGATTTGGAGGAGGCATGGGAGTAAATTTGTCTTATGATCAGGAGTGAACGACCTATTTGCTCTTTGGGCTATCTACAAGCCAGCCATCTGTAACAGAGGATGTGACTGACTTGATGGGAAAGGAGCAACAACAGCCAGGGATCATGTAGTCACCTTCTCCAGGCTACCCTGTGCTGAGAAGAGCACAGGCTTTCCTGTTGCATATGAATAAAGGCTGGGAATACATGTTTTGTACTTCTACCCACATGCTTTCAGAAATACCAAACCAAACCAAACCAAAAAATGACAAAATGCCACAACAGTTGCAGGTCTGACAAGCATTTTGGAAAGGTTTGTGCAGTTGGAAGAATGACATAATACCAAGCTAATATGCATGTGAGAGAGCCAAAATCCCCACTGGAAGAACTGTGGAAAAAAACACAAAGGGAGGGGGAAATACACAGTAAATGTGGCATCTGACAAGTGCAGCTGCTGCCACTGGAGGTGTCCTGTGCCTACAACAGAACTGCTGAAAATAGTGTTTGATAGGAGTCTACCCCAGGATTTGGAGTCAGATGCTGACTTTATGCAGCTCCCACAGTAATTGCTGGGAATGTAAGTGTTTAGCAATGCTGGAAAAACCCCCAGCAGGCTATAGTCATGTCTAAATACACTCAGTGCTTGATCTTTTCTGGATTTTACTTTTTCAAAGAATAGACTGAAATCCAAAGTTACCTGGAATGTATGTTTGCATTCCTCAGCCTTGTTATCACACCCAGGATTGCTCTTTCACTTTCCACGCCTTGCCCATTCCTGCACTTTCCCATTGTTTGGGAAGGTGGTGGTGAGCAGGGCAGTGGTGCCCGATCCTGCAGCGGCCGAGAGCAGGATGGACACTGCCCGCATGGTCCAGGGGCCGTGGGGCGCAGCAGGCTGGCAGCTACATGCTGCAGAAAGGAGGAGGATCCACGACATTTCCTTAACTCTGGAGCTGGCTCCTGCTGAGACTGAAAGCAAAGGCTGTGGAGAGCATTTGATCCACCTGTCTGCTGGCAGGGATTGCGCTTTGCAGGGACTGATAGAGATCCCAGCTAGGCCCCTGGTGCAGGTAAACCCTAAGATGTACTTCCATCCCTGTAATTTTCCAGCCCACTGTTGGGGATACCTGGGAGTGTATGTTTGATCACTGGGAAACCCCACAAAAAAACAGAAGGGGTAGGAGTCAAAACACTGAAATCAGATTCTGGAGATGCAACTACACCTTTGAATACTCACTTCACTGCCATAGAGTGAGGAGGAAAATCTTAGTAAGAGACACTTGAACCTCTTAAGAATCATCTCTTGGCAATAATGACCTCTCATGCATATTTATGTACAGCACTTAGCTTTATAATGGACCCTTGGAAGACATTTAATTCATTTTTTGCCTAAGAATGAAGCTATGTGGAGTGTGGCAAAAGTGTTCCAAGGTCCAAATATTAAAATATAGAAATGGTCGTGGTATTTCCTGCATGCCAGCCCAAAACTATGTCTTGGGAGTATACTGCTTAAGAATTTGTGTACTTGATGAAATGAGTATGTGTTTGCAAGCATATATACATATCCCTAAGAGTTAGTAAAATCAGGTAGTTGCTACAGGACTTCAATGAGGCTTTCCTGGAAGAATTTCAGACAGGTCCTAGGGCTTGGTTAGGTCTGTAAAACCTTTTTGTTGCACAGAACTTAATGTTATTCATTATGCACTGAAAGCAAAATCATATGACTACCATTTCCTAAGTAACATAATTATCTTATTGATTCTTATGGGACAAAACACTACTTTTATTGTTAATTAATACTGCCAAATCTGGTTATGCAATTCTGGATATAGGAAGTTCAGTTTAATGTGTGTTTATGGGGAAAAGTCTAAAAATAAATGATTTAGCTTTTTTTTCCTTTCAGAATGTGAGCATAGATATTCCTTTTTGTGATCCCTGTTCTTAACACTACAGGAAATACAACCTATTATCACTTTTCATCAGGGAAAAAGAAGCACAGATAATGAAACAGAAAAATACCCAGTGAAAAACATATTTAATAAGCTTTAAGTAGCTGAACCGAAATGCACAAGGCAAAGAAACGTGATGCTGCTGTTATGGAACCAAAGCTTTTTTATGGGAAATGAAAAGAATACTTGCATAATTTAAAGGGCTTATACTTTGATTCTTATTTTACGTGGAAATTTATCAGGAAATTCTTATGCAGAGGGCACACAAATAATATCTTGTCTGTCCCATGGAAAAGACAGTAAGAAGGATTCATTACACACTAGGACATATAATGACTTCGTGATTCTTTCAGTTCTCAGCCAGCCCTCTAATGAAATTCAAGCCTGCTACATCTGCCATTCTACACTGTTAATTAGTTTTCTATTTATTTAGCAGATCTAGAAGTGGAAAGCAATCTATTGCCAGTGAATTGTTTGACTTCTATGCTAAGTAGGCTGCATTCCAATCCTCTGATGTTGAAACTAGCATGAATCCAACTTTCATCTCATTGCCATGTCAAATTAGCACCCAGCAGATTCTACATACAAAGCCTTTTTTTTTTTCCTCATTCATTTGTAAAAGACCTTGCAAGTTCTTGGAAGTCAAGAAACAGAAGCTGAGCAAATTTTCTCCAATCTCTCTCCATCTCCCTTACATGCTACAATGGATTAAATGTAGAAGGTATAGAGGCTGTGGTTTGTTTATATTGAAACAGGAACATTATTTTAAGCAGACCATGTTCACTATTTAAAACAAAAAATACTGATGCATATTCTGCATCAGTTTGAGTAAAATACCATCCAGGCTAGGAGAAACCCAGAATGCTTTGGCAAAGTTATGAGATTACTTTTGCACATGCTTTGCCATTTTCTATTTCTGTCTGAATTCTGTAATATATTGCAGCATCCAAACACAACATGGTGTATGTGACTTGCTCCTGTCTTGCAGTGTCAACAAAGTCACTGGATTGTGAAAGCATAAAACAAAGCCAGATGGAATTAGAAAATAAATTGGCTAGAAATGAAGCCATTAATCCTGTGGTACTGCATTGTAGGAGCTACAGTGTGCTGGGGGAGTGCGAAAATACAAACCTACTTTGGAGTTTGCCTTGAACTTTGGGGTTTTTCTAAAATCTAGATATAAACTCTGAATGTGCTCTTTTGGACCAGGCTAGTCATAAAGAAGCCATTTTTGTACAATTAATAAGCAAAATGCTGTACCGAATTTTAGCAAAGCACTAACAAAACTGATCTCCTACAGTACTGTTATTTGTGGAGCATCCTTGATAAAATTCTTATAATAGTCAAGGTGTTGATTTTGAATAACACACGATGTAAATTGGAGAAATACAATATATAGCACAGGACAGCAACATAGAAAACCTGGGTCCAAGAGCACACTGGTGGTAGTGTTCACAAAAGAATAGCTCCTTTCAAGAGAGAGGAAATAAATCTCTTTTACTAGACCAAATGATACTTTTGGAAAAATGTTTTTGAATTTCAGGTCTGAAACAGAAATAGTGAATTTTAACTGCTAGTTGAAAACCAGTCTATGTGAGTTTAACTTTATTGTGTTAATTGATTAGATGGCTTGAAATTCATATAAGAAAAGCTTTTAAAAAATAAAGGTGGGATACTTAGAAATTTTGAAGCCAGGACTAGGCTCAGACAAGAGTAGAAATGAGAAGATATCTGATGGAGGCAGCATAGATGAGAAAGGGAAAAATGTGCCAAGTTTTGAATTGCAGGAATGTGCTCTCAACTCAGGACAGAAAACCAGAAAGAGTGAAGACAAGTGAATCCAGCTCTTTTACTGATTTAAAATAATGCCTGTCTGTCTTTCTGCTGTTTAGAGTACTGGGATTTTTTTTTTTTTCAGTGGTAGATATTTTCTTGACTTTGCTATTATTTCTTTAGCATGTTCCTCTCTTTCACCGTTAGGGAGAGCAACCTAAAAGACTGGTAATTCTAAGCCTGGGGAAAAAAAAATAGCCCAATGTAGTGATATATTTAATGGTGACAAGAATTCCCTAGTGCTTCCTGGAAGCCTCCATTCCTACAGCTCAGTGTTTCATCATGGTAGAAAAAAGGAAACAAACTGAATGAGTCAGAGTAATTTTCCTAAATTTTTTAAAGTTGTTTTCCTGTGTTTTTGGCATATTCAAAAGGACTGAACAGTACTCCTTAACAAAGCATGCCATTAAGTAAATGTTGCATGTTTAGTGGTTGGGTTTGAACTTTTGATAGTCAGGAAAAGGAAAGAATATAAGCCAGGATTTATTCATCTTTTCCAGTGTTCACAGAGCTGAATGGACTGAAACAAGCAGCTGAGGCTGGAGGCAGAAATCTAAAGGCTAAAATTCTGCTAATGAAGATCTGTGATGTGTAAGCACGTCTTCCAATGATTAGGAATAAATCCATGAGTTTCAGGAGCCTTACATATACCTGGTCTGCAGTTTTTCCAAATGGATAGATTATCTGCATAAACATAGGAAACAGTTGCCAGAAAAACTCCTGCTTATTATAAACTGCTCATAATCTTCCTGTAAGTTGCCAGAGCTGAATCTCAACCATAACTCCCCTTGTGTCTGCCCAGATGGGAAAATTTGGCTTTATCATATCTGTCCCTGAGTTCTTGGTATGTGTGATCTGGTACATCCTCTCTTATTGGTTGCTTCTGCCCGAGTTCAGAGGGAGGCAGAGAGCTCATCCTGCAAAGAGCTGCTGCAGCACTTCTCTTTTGACCAAGTTGTGTCTTACTTTCCATAGAAGTATAAGAAAAGGGGTTTGTCTAAACTCACATGTGCATCCAACAGATGCTTGTGAGCATGGATGTTGTATAATCAATGAATGAGAACTTATAAAATCTTTAAACTTGCAGAAAGAATTCAGAATTTCAGCAAATTTTTGTCTTGTCTGGCTGCTCGTTTCAATTCGTTATAGGAAAAAAAAGCCAGTTGTGCATAAACTCCATCTGTTCTTATGGAGTAATGTGTATGTGGTTGGGAGGGATATTGGAGCAATGTGGTTGAAAAACCAGAGAAACTGAATATGGGATAAGGATTCCATTTGATGCACAGAAGAGGCTGCAATAATAAGCAATTCAACTTTTTGCAAAAATATTGGCAGAAAAATTTGATTGTTTAAGTGTAATGTATGCCTTGAAAGAAATGTTCTAAGTTATTTAAATTATGCCTTCATTTTGCAATGCTGTGTAATAAGTTTATACCAACTATACCTCTAATCCTTGCTTATGTAGATGCTGCACTGAATTCCTTCTCTCAGTATTCATTAGAGCAAGATACAGACTTCACAGAATAGTGGAATGAAAGACTGAGCGTGAAGGTGCCATTTCATAACATGACTGACATAACTCTGTTTAAGTGTTCTTCTGGTCTGTGATACAAAGACACAGAATTTTGTAACAAGATTTAGTTGTGAAACACCCAACATATGAGGTCAAGAAGATAAAATGTAATTTTAATTGTAGGAAAGATAAAAAAGCATTTGTGGAAGGATAACACGAGGCATATATGTCTCCTAATTTCTACTCCTTCCTTTTCCACTACCTATACTCTATAGTAGAGGTAGCTGGGGTACGATGTGGCTTAAATTTTTGGTGTGCTACAACACAGCAGCCAGCAGGCTGTATTATTGTAACAGGCAGAAACAGTCACCCCCGAAACCCCTACATTTATTTGGCTCTGATGCAATTTTACGGAGCTGCAAAACAACTCTGGTGAAATCGTGTTTACGCCTGGAGATCCAAAGGGATTGGAGAGACAGCAGAGAGAAGATGGGGGAGGAGAGGAAGCACTGAGCTCTACTTTCCACAAAATAAGGCCTCTGGAAACAAGATGGTGCCAAAATCTCTGCATTTGTTATGTGTGTAGAAGGTCTTTTACAGTTTAGGCGAGAAAGATCCTTGTCCTGACAAGCTTTCAGGTTAATTGAAACCTTTGTATGTCTGCACAGCACTGCAAAATAGAAAGTGGAAATACTATAACATTGTTTGTGTCAAAATATACACTTCAATTGTACCAGCCATGAGAAAAGGGTGGATTTTAATGCAGGTCAAGGGGACATGTGGCACATGGAAGCTGACCGAACCAACAGCTTAGGGAGAGCAGCTCCACAGGACAAGCCTGGGTAATTAGGCAGGAAAGAAATGATTCAGAAAGCTTAGAAAGTCTGGAGTTGTGAGACATATGGAAAGAACAGCAAACTGAGTAGATTTAATTGTCTGCATTACGTGTTTGAAGTTGGAGTAGCAGGTGAAAAGAATAAGAAAAATGTAGCCACCTGAGAGGCTTTAAAGATATCATCTGGAACTGAGGGGCAGAAGGAAGGTGAGAAGTTGAGCTGTGAAGAAGTAGTAAACTCAAGTTAAGGAAAGTTGAGGATAAGGTACAACTTTTTTTGGAGGTAAGCATGGCAGTGGAAGATTAAGGTAAGGGGAAAAAAGGAACTTGAGGATGAGATGTGTATTACGGGGACAGAAGAAGGAACAAAAGCATTGGAAAAGGGAAGAAATATGCCCTTTGTAGGTGGGAGAACAGAGGTCTAGTAGATTATGCAATTTAATAAGCAAAGCAGTAGCAGAGGATAGAGGGTTACCATTGCTTTTAGTGACCTCTCTGGATCTATATGCAGTACCCAGTCTCAATGAGTTTATTAAAAGATTTGCTAGTAATAGAAGCACAGGTAAAAAAATTCATATGGAAAGTTATAGAACTTTTCTAGTTAGCACAACAGAAACAACACAGGGTGAAAGTTTCAGTAATGTGTATCAGACTATGGTCCAACACAACAAAATAAATTAACTTTTAAAGAAAAAGTGGGTTAACTTTCCAGGGAGGAACAGTTCCCTGGCCCTCCAGACATTGTGTGCTTGTGTGCTTTGCTGTATTCAGTGAATGAATGCATTCTTAAAATGTCTGCAGTTACAAACTTTATTTTCCACAGCACATGCCGTCATGCCTCTGGCACTTTGTTTATCACCTCCTTACTGTGGCTGCTCTGTCCCATTCAAGACAAGTGCCCTTCGCCACCACCCCCTGAATTCCTCTTGGGTTCATTTTGTTCTTTGCTTCAGTTCTTTGCATTTTTCTACTTTCATGTTACGGTTTTGCTGCAGCCGATGTTGAGAGGCACCAAAGCTATCTGCTAAGTAATTTCCTTCTCTCTGTAGCTCCTGATTCCCATAGGCACTGCTGAATGTTTCCCTCCTTATTTCGGGAAAGGCTTTTTTCTGCAGGTGATCTGGCACCCACAGCATTAGTTTGCTCCTTCCTTTCTGTTTGCAGATCACTCTCTTTTTCCTTAAGTGAATCACAGATACCAATGAATACTTAAGTTTTTCTGGCAGCAAATAAAAAAAGAATATCTAGCCCCCATCTGCTGAGACTGAGGTTTTCTCTGAGAAGTGGTAAAGTCATCTCAGTGGTTTTTAAATTTTGGAAGACCTGACCAGTTTGGGGTGGTGGCAAGGGAAGATGCAGACGAAACCTTTGTACATTTTGATCCTGAGGAATGTCTTCTCTGCATGTTCCTTTTATTCCATTTACCTTTGAGAAAACAAACTTTCCATCAACAGAGCCTTTTCCCTCCAAGATTTATGAAGGATAGAGATCAGGAGTGAGAAGTACCTGAGTCAGAGCATCTTTCTTCCACTATCCTTCTTCATCATCAAAGGCCCCATTATGCATTGGCCACTTTGGCATTCTAGTGGATTGGAGGGAATTATGCACACAGTCCAGCACCATGTACAAATTATTTAAAAGAGGCTACCTGCTAGGACATCATGCAGTATCCAGCCTCTTTCACTGGGCACACTGAGACAGCCTGGTGGGCTTAATGCAGCAAAACCATTGCTAAAATGCAGGGTTTTTTTGATGTGGCATAATTAGTAATGTAGCAGTATATATAAAAAAATCAATTATCTTCTTTGATAATACATTTGAATGTCCCAGTTCATATCTGCATGTTTGTTAACTTTTTAAAAAGTGTTTTATGCTTTTGATTTTATGTCTTTTAAAAAAAGGTAGTCGTGTCATGAAAAAATACAAAGTGCTGAGTTTGAGTCTGAGTTTATTTGAAGTTAATGATGTTGTGAAGTTTTCTAGTGTTTTAAGTTCTATGCTCTCTACTGCTGCTTATTCTGGGGTCTTTTATTTCAGCATGTTTAAATATCTCATGTAACAGAAACGATAATACAGATAAAATCTTTCCTTTTTCTGGTACATATCAGACACTGCTTATGAGACACAATTTTAAAACCTTCCAAATACAATCCTTGGAATTAAAAATATTTTTTACTTTTTTTTTTCTTTTTCTTTAAGAAAAGCCCCTTTCAAGGGGATATTGTAATTTTAATCATTGTTCTGGAAAATGAGGGATGAAATCTTGGCATCACTGAATCAAGTTATTCATTGAAGTCAGGCGGGCTGGAATCTTCTTTCTAGTTTAAAAAACAGTGTTACCTGGTTTTATTAATGCAGAACTGACTGCATTAAAAATCCACTATTCAGTTTATGCTCAAATATTCTTACTTCTGAATTACAAGAACCTGGACAAAGGTAATTATTTGCTTCACATGCCATGACAGCAGAATAACTGAGGCCATTTACTTTCATGCAGGAAAGCTGAACCCACTGATAGTCAGGAAACCATTCTGAGAAAATAAGTAATATCAGTACAGTTCTCACAGGTTTCACCCATGTAGGAATGCTCATTCCTCACTTCCTTGCTGGTAAGAAAAGTATTTTAGAGTAGAGATCTCCTCATTCTGCAGAGCAGCCACGGTATGATGAGAGATTTAAGGTCACTACTTTATTTCACACCCATTACTGGCTCCAGACACAAACCTTCCCCCAACCCTCTCCTGTGCTTGGAGACACAGTGGGTCCTGTTTCTTCTTGCAGGTCTTTCTTTGTGACAGTTTTTCTTTCTGTCATCACCTCTGAAATACAACCAGCAAGGCACTGTTCAACACAAATCAAACACTCTGTGTCTGAACTGGAGCAGAAACTGTTATCGGAAGAGATATTGCAGTATTGTTCTTGGAGTTTTAAGCAAACTGCACCACATTTTTGTGGTGTAGATGGCCAAAAGGGAGTGCAAGTGCTTCTGTGAATGGACACACAAGTCTTTGCTTTGCTTGAAATTGCTAAGAGTATGTGCTGTGCATTTCTTGCTTCAAGGTTCCCTAAGGCGCCAAACCCAGTGGAGAACTCACGTGGTCAGGCTGAACATGGTGCTGTCACCAGGCAGCTGCACAAGGCAAGATCCCATTTCTGACCTCTCAGTTTCTGTTTCATGCCAAAGGTAAGAACAAACAGATACACCACCTCTTTAGATGGGGAGATCTGTCTTTAAATTTATTTTCTAATTCACTGCTAAAACTTAGAGCATCCAACAGATTTTGCTGCTAATATAGCCTTCTGTGAATGAAGATACCAAACCCAGAAGCTGTTTCTCAAGTCTCAAACCCAATTATTCTAAAAACAAAGCCTTTATTGTGTTTGACTGAAGCTAAATAAACTTGAAATTCAGATTTCTTTTGAAAAGAATGGTCTGCTAATTGGTGTTGAGTTTTAAATGTTTGAGCTTGTTTATTTCTCTCACTTCCTGGAATGATGTTTCAGAAACATTCATGTTATTACAGTCTATTAAATCAGCCCTATCAAAAAGGAAACATTTATTGATATCTTGAGAGATGTGTGTGTCTAATTAAGGTTGTGTTGCTGTGCATATTTTATATTAAAGTAAATGTTTCCTGCAATTTGACTTTAATCAGGTCTGAAGGGCCTTAATAAGTGTTTGGCTCAATCACTTATCTTTTGCTCCTTTCCCTGGACCAAGAGAGGAGGTTCTGTATCAGTTTGCAAAGACACATAATTTACCATCAGTTGAGGAAATTCTGCCACACGCTGTAGTATCTATTTAATACATTTGTTCCTGGAAATGTTGGCAGCTGGCGCTAAATGCACATTCTTGATGGAGCTGGTAAATCCAAAAGAAGTCTGGAGTATTTGTAGATTGTCATTTTGAAGCATGATTAGACAGCTACTTTGCATATTTCATGGCTATTTCACCCAGTTTTACTTGGAACTATGATTATTAGAAGAAAAGAAAAAATATTTTTAGGTTTCTGAATTCCTGGTTTCCAATTTACGAGGTTGGTTTTCTTTGTCTTGCACTGTTGTGCCAGGTCCCTCTTTGTGCACCTACTGTTATCCTTTGCTGTTTCCCTAACTACCTTTCTTTTTTCATGTACAGTTGCCAGTGTTAGAGGGAAATTCACTGCCAAGATGTAGCCATCAAAACACCTGTCTCAGGCATGGGTTCTATTTTTCTTGTGCTGTCCCTCAGCTCTATTCTTAACTTCATCCTTCATTAAGTAGGGTTTTTTCATGCTACAATTTAAATGATATGGTATATAACCTGATCTTAAAAGATAATTTAAAATATTATCAGAGAATAGCTATCTTTGTTTTCTCTGTGAAATACTGTCAATTTTGAGTGAAATGTCATATATGCCTGTGTCCAGGTTTTTGGAGGAGCCATTCATAAATGCAAGAATAAGCTTATCTAACTAACTATAACATTTCTGTCAAAAAGCTGTGTAATAGATTGTTATCTTAATTTGCTGGCAGAGGGATGTAGTAATGCAGAACTCTTTTACATGGTACATCTAAAAATATATATACACATATCTATTGTATATTAGTACACTGACAGGTTCACACTTACAGAAATACATACACATATTCGTGGGGGGAGACACAGATTTCCTTTTCTTTTATCAGACATTTCTAAATTTTGGCAACCTCTTTGTTGCTACTCTAATTAATATACTATGTAATAACTTCAAATTAAAGCTGTGATCTCCCTGTAATAGATGGTTTACACATAATAGGGGGAGATTACTTTTGCCAGTGATATCATGGCCCAAATAGATGTACCAGACAAGAAGAGGAAGAAAGAAAAAGTAGTTATCCCCCACTAAAGGGCCACTTACTGATAGAAATGTCCTGTGGTCTGATCAAACTCCTGGGAATTACATGTGCACTGAGAAATTCAGCAGTGCCAGGGAGTGCATCCCAGTGGCAGTGCTGTTCAGAAGAGCCCAGGGACAGTATTCCCCAAAGGCTAACTAACACCTTCCCAAAGACTTGCCAGGCACTGTGGGATAAGTTGCCACGCTGTGTTGGACGAAATCTCAACAGTATGAACACGGCCAGCCCAGGGTGAGCAGCATTATGGTTGCAGTTTGACCCTGGTTCTGTTTGTTAAACTTTTTAGATGAGAGGCAGAAAAAAATCAGTATCAAAAGTTGACATTAAATTCAAATTTCTTTTGTCTCATTTCAGTGTCTTTTTAGATCATTACTCTTATTCAGATGACATTATTCTTAAAAGTCACTCCAGTAAAGTGACTAAGGCAGTGTTTAAAGAACAAAACAAGCCCTTTTATCTTCCTCAGACAAATATCACAAAATGGTAATTGATTACTTTCCAGCTTTGACTTTTTTTTTTGACAAATGAAAAAAGCTAAAGATAGCTGGTGCAGTAATAAACTTTTAGAACGCTCCCAAATTAGATCATGTAATTAATACTCAACTTATGAGTATTTATATTTGCAAACTTGATAACAAATTCAATCTACACAGTTTAAGAACACTAAATGATCTTTAGGGAGAAATAATGCTTGAGGTTTCTGTAAACTTCATTTATTTAATTCCTGATATTCAATAGCTTTTAAAAGAAAAATTCTCACACTTTGACAAAGAAAATCCTTGACAAACAAATTAGCAACGGTTATTGCTTAAAAAAATTCAGAAATTGGATGGAGGCAAAATATGTTCTGAAACAGGGAATATTTATTGAAATAACAGTATAGTCTCCTCAGTTTACTCTGTTCTCCTTCAAATAAGTCTGCAACTTTTGCCTATGTCATCTTTTGCCTTTCAAATAATCACTCTGTATCTATAAAGTGTGAAGATTCTGCTGGCAAAAGTAACAGGTAAGAAAACAGCTGTCAAACAGAAGCCTCTTCTTCTGCCCTTCCTCCTTTGCACAGAGAAATTCAATCGGGAGAAAGCAGGATAAGAAAAATGATGTGCTTGGAGAATAAAACTCTCCCAAATCCCCTTTCCTCCTTCCTAGGACAGCACTTGTTGATATTGGAAGCTGTTTGCCTGAAGAACAGCCATGAACCTCTTGATGATTTGTGAAGAAATCTGGAGTTGATTTGTGTAAGAGGGAGGAATGATGCTCTGTTTTATTCTACCAGCATCTCATAGCCTTTCTGTTATGACACTAAAGCCCTACAGGAGTTCCGTGCCCAAGGTAGTAAATCTTTGTGTCTAGAGGTGGGCTCAGGTTCCCTCATCAATTAGTTAATGAAGGTTAAGTGTCTGAAGGATATTTCTGGAAACTAGATTGGCCGGGGAGCCCTAATAGAACTGTGCTAATGAATCTGAACTATGAATTTGAACATTGCTTCTGTATGTGAGAAGAAAAAAGCGTGCATCATCCATAACTTGAAAAAATTTGCAGACCTGTTTTGTTGGGGATTTTTGTACACCTGCCATTTGAGAAACTTGTCTAAGGACATATAGTAGACCTCTAAGCACTTTGGTAATTGTGGCTTCAGCACTTGTACCTTTCTGTCTGCTACGAGCTCTAGGTCTATCTCTCAGCAGAAATTGAGGCATCTGTGAGTACAGAGGGAGAGAGAAGCTTTGTGTTTTATGTCTAATTCAGTTGTTTAGACACCAAAGACAAATACTATAAGCCTGAACATCAAACTCACAAAAAAAATTGTTTTTCAGGTTTCCTTTCAGTTCAGTGCTGTCTGTGGGGTACACCTCCCCCATCTGTGAGATGACTCTGTCACACTAGTATGGAAAGAGCTAGACTTCTCTTAGCTTAGGCAGGTGGCAGACTCCATTTAGAATCCTGTGATTCAGCTGTAGGAAATTTCTTTTTGGGAAGGAAAAAAAAGGGAAATTTATGCAGGATGCCATTGGGAAAGATCTCAGCCCCAAGATTAGGTGGACTCATGAAAGTACTTTCTTGAAAACACATGGCTGCACCCACTGCCTTCAGATATAATGTGACAATGCTTCAGAATCAGTTTCAGGAAAAAGGAATATTGCTCATTTTTGGTGTTCACCACAAAAGCTGAGTATTGAAAGAACTTACCTGCAATTTCCAATGGCGTATGTTGTGGGTTTCTTTTTTTTTTCAATCCTTACATATTTTGTGATTTCTGAATTTGAACAAATTCAGAGGAAAAATAGTAAAAAAATGTAGACTCAGTGCAAAGAAATAAAGGGGAGCTTCTATTGTCAGAAATCTTAACCTGTTTGGTAATCCTGACAGTGCTATAATTTGGGTCCTTATAATCAGTTCCGTTACGTTTTTTGTTTTCCTTTCTCTTTTTTTTTTTTTTTCCTCAGGAGTTAGGATTTTGCACTGGGACCCAAAGTCTGGATCTGTTGTGGGACTCTGACCAAAAAAGCGAGGAATGTTCTCCTACCCTTGGCTGAAGCAAAAATCCATAAGGCAGAAGATCACTAGGTAGGCTCACAGTCTTGCCTTTAAGAATGCACTGAAAGCATCCGTGTTGTATTTGCACAGTGGAATTTGTGTGTTTTCATCTTTTGGAAGCAGAGCTTATTTTAACAGGTTAAAAATCTGTGGATGCAGATTGGCTTCAGCAGAAGAAGCAAAGCGCTCAGCTTAGGTAACTAGTTTATGTCCTATATTCTATTTAAAGAATGTGAGCTAACTAGTGCACAGGCCACAAGTCCCCCTGGTCTAGGCAGGACTTTCTGGCTCCTCACACAGCCCCTTTCCACATGAACCTCTGGGCCTGGAGAAGGCAGCTTGTCCTTAACATCAGCATGCTGGCCGGAGGTGCAGCTGATAGTCACACGTGGATGATGCCTAGCTCAGGCTCATGATCTTTGTCCATTCCTAAATTTTCCTGTGCCACTTCCTTTCGGGAAAAGTAGAGATAATTGCTTTGCTCATCATTAACACAACACTCCTGTGCACTACAACCTCTTGGGCTATGGGGATTTTTTTTTCCTGTGTATGTGCGGGTACTTATTTGGTACTATAAATGAAAGCCTTTTACAGGACTCTGATGTGCCTGCTCCCTCACTATAGGTCATCCACTTTTCTTATCCCAAAAAAGGACCTTGGCTGGCGTGCTATTTTTCAGCTTCTCTCTTTGGGAATGTTAATAGCTTAAAGGGAGCCCCCAACGCCCTTACTCAAGCCAAGGACTCTCTAAACTTTGTTTTTTTCTTACTGTCCTCCATATAAAAGCTCTTTACTATGCCTCCTTCTACCCCTTCTCCTTCTTCAAGGCTTATTCAAGTATGCCACCTCCCTGATGCTCTTTTCTTCCAACATTTACCAGCTTGATGCATTTTTTTCCACTCGCCTATTAGTCCACTGCGTGCTGTACATGTATACACAGAAGGAAGTCCTGCTTGCCCTTCCTGCAAGTCCACCCCCAGAGAAAAAGAGGCACATCATTATACAGGTGTGGGAGTATGTTTTGCTAAGGTAACACTTAAGTACTTCAATTTGCCCAGGATGGACAAGTCCAAGTAAATTTGAAATCTCATCAGTCAAGAGACAAAACTGAGATATTTTTGATTTTTTTTTTTTTTTTTGGTTTACATTTAAGGAGTTTAAGTGCTTCAGCAATATCTAATATTGTAACTGTGGTCACAATTGGCTATGTAGACTTAGAGAAAAAAAAAGGCAAGAGGGAAAAGATTTAGGCTAAAAGACAGAAATTTAAACAAAAGTGATGCAATTTCAATTGTTAAATACGAATTTTTTATTTGGTCATATACAGCTTTACTGTTTTGGGATCTGCTAAACAAAGATGTTTCACTTAACCTTTGAGTAACACAAGCGAAGTCACTGAAAATAGCAAAATCAGTGTTTTAAGATTGGAAACAATAGCTTTAGAACAAATGAAATACAGATGGCTTTACTGGATTTAATTACATATGAAACTGAATACCATGAAACCAAAGTACTATAAAAAGATAAACATAATTATTAGGACAATGTTTCATGAACTTCAGCTATGCATATTATTAATATGAAAAACTGAGTCCAGACAGAGAACTACTATTGCACTTGAAGAGCCAGTATTTTGCAATTGCTTCAATAGGTTTTTAAATAATAGCACAAAAGCACATTTTAAAATCTCTTGTTCTGCTTCCTGAATGCAGAAGAATTTACTGTCCCACTTCTGTGAGCTGTGGCCCTGTCTGGCACAGCTATGTGTGTACCGGAGAATAAAAAGGGTGGAAGGAAGGCAGAGACAATTGTAAGTTGAAGAGGCAACTCTTTGTGACAATGTTGTCTTAAAATAATTAATATGCTCATATTTCAGTACTAGTATTTTAATGCCATTTACTCTTCCATCTATAAAAGACATGTTCCTTAAGTTAGTTTTGAACTAACAATTCTGAAAATAAATCAATATTCTAGTATATCTGGCTATAATCTCGGTATATTTTATTTAATAAAAAAAGTTCAGTTTTCATAAAAACCCTGTCTCATAAAAACTAACTCTCCTGAGTAAGTGTACTGAACTCAGCAAAACCATGGCAAAACTATTTAATTATCTGACTTGTAAGTCTAATTACAGTATACTTAACTACACCTTGTATCATACCAAAAAATATCATGTTTATTACTACTGATGTTAAAGGAAACTCGTACAGAACTGAAGCGTGGTCTTTATTAATGAAAACACAAACCCAGTTAAGATTTCAGACAACCTCTCATTTTTCAATTAACATGTTTTATTTCAATTTTATTCAGAGCTGAAACAAGAGTTTCATTTACAGCTGAGGAAAGCAAAGATGAAACTTTGTTCTTTCTTTTGTGCTTAGCCATACAATTTATTTTTCTCCTGGCAATGGATTTTAAATCTCTATTTTTTTTTTTTTTTCTTCAAATGGGAACTGTTTTAGTAAGCGCCGACATTAGAGCAGACAATGCTTTGTGTGGTTTTTTTTTCCTTTTGCCTGGTTTCTGTGTCTGTGTGTGCAGGCATGCATTCATTAACGTAATTCCTCAACATTCAACAAGAGTGCATCATAAACCAGAGGAAAAAAGCCTCATAAATATTTAGATCCTCCACCTACCTTCCAAAACTAAAGTGAAAAAGAGTATTTAGTGTGGACTTGGTTTGAGTTAATCTGCATATGAACTGAAAGGGGGTACAAAAGGATGAAAAGGTGGTGGAAACGAGCATACAAACCCCACAGTCTCCAGGGGGCCATTCATCTTGTTCTTGTCAATACAATCTCAGTCTCACTGCTTGGCTGTGCTCTGCGCATGACCCGACAGCCTGGCTTTGCAAAGGATGTGAGAGCTTTAGCCTGCTTTGCTCGCTTCTATCGGGTAATTTTGCCAGAGAAGAAAAATACTTCACCTTTAGGAAGCTGGAGAAATTTCTCTACCTGGTCCACACACCGACATACAAACTTAAAACGTTTACATACAAAACGTCTACAAGTAGACAATATGGACAATATGAAAAGCAATTTTAGGTAATTTGACAATTGATGAGAAGTAATGACATCACAATGTAGATTAAAGCCTGCTACAACCTCATACAACTTGGACCACGGGTTGTATATATTTACATATAAAACTCTGCTATTTCTAACAAACGCTGTCAAAAATTACAGATAAAAAAACAGACCACCCATAAAATTCAGGACTTAGTGTATTTTCACAATTGAACAGTCATAGAATAGTTCAGGATTCTGCAAATTGTTTTTATATATTTTTATTTTTTAAAATGAGGGAATGTGCAATACATTATTTTTTATTTTATCATCTGAGACAAATTAATTTTGACTGATTACATCATACTACCTACATACAAGGACTTCTGATCTACAACTACTGTTTTCAGGTATTCTCTTCAGCCAAAAGGGCATAAAGACCCCTGAAGTCTATTACCAAACCCAAATAATGATTTCACACAAACCAAAATTCTTGATCATAAACAGCTAAAACAGCAGCTTTTTGGTTTTCTGTGAGGTCAAACTTAGAATGAAATACGTGTAACTGAATTAATCAAACTCCACATCTGTCAGATGAATTAAATTAAAGCAAAATTACATAAATACTACATGCAAAATGGTCATTTTAGTCATATAATAATCACTCATCTTATTACACCGCTAATTGTCTATTATCTCTTTGTAATAACAGAAAAATCCAAGCATACTGTTTTCAAATTATTCTCTATTTCAGTCTCCTTAAATGAACTCAGCCGAAGTGGGATTTTTTGGTTGGTTGGTTTTTGGTTTTTGTTACCAGACCTCCTCAAAACCCGGTAAGTGCCCACACCAAAGTGACATCAGGTATGAGCATGCAAGCTGCTCTGACCCCCCACTCATTGCCTGGTGTCACTCTGGCACGCAGGACTCTGCCTACGCTGACAATCTCCTAATGAAGTACCAGGATGTATCTGTAGCCAGAGGGATAATTGATTTTGCTATGAACCTGCAAGACAGGTGCATACAAACTTCAAAATGGGACAAAAGATCAATTATGCCTCTAGTAATGAAAATTAGATGGATAACTATAAATAGACTATCTGGGAGGAAAACCAAGGTAGGGATGTATATTTTAATTGACTTGCTAGAGAGAAGACCACCTTCTGGCCTGAAAATTTGCCACCTAATTGGCTAGGTCATGACCTCTTCAAACCAAGTAGAAAAATTCTAGAGATGCGGAAATGCTTCAAGTCAAGCGGTGCCTTCCTTCCACCTCTAGCAGAGAAATGGTTTGCCAGCTTCCCAAATAACAGGAACTTTACAGACCTTTCTACAGGGGGAAGAAGGAAGGCTGTCTAATTTGGATTACTTAATACCTGTTTTCATATTGACCTTCTTTAATCAAAACATTACAACAAAAATTAACAGTACCTTCTTCTTCCTGTATAGTTCCCGCCACAACCTGTTGTTTTTTGAGCATGCTGTCAGACCAAGTATTTATTTGTTAATACATTTACAAACAGTATTGTTATGCAAATTGAGTAGCAGAGTATACTCTCTGGGAAACTGATTTTTGCATTTCTCTGCTCTGCTGACAGGATAACAGTTCTTTAGCCCTATCAGGATTTGAGGTGTGTAGGGTGTGCACATGCTAAAAGCAGAGACAGTTGCGATGCCTGTTCTGTCAAAACAGAAACTTGCAATCAAAGAAGTCATAACCTTTCTTTAACAATTTGACGAGTTACTTAAATACCTAAAAAGTGAAGAACTGTCCATGAAACTTCCATATAGTCCTTTTCTAAAAAATAAAATGCCATAAAAGATAACATCAACATGTCAGTGATCACTCTTATTCATGAATTGTACAATAACTTCCATAATAAAAAGCTGCCTATTAGAGAAGGGTCTTAAAAGCTTCTACAAATTATAAGAAAAGTTGTAAAATATTGGAAACTTCTCATGTTCTAAATGAACAGGAATATCTAGACTCATGTGAATGAGACCTATACAGAAGTAATTTGAATCTACAAGAAATGCATTATATTTCCCTTCCCTATATTTCAGTCATAATCTGAGACCAAGCACAAAACATTTCACACTAAGAATAGTAACAGAAAATTGTAAGAATTTGAGAATGGCCAGCAGTGTAAAGCGTAATTTCCAGACGCTGCAAATTTAGCTGCAGTGATTTTTGCATGTATTTTGCCTCTACACCACAGAGAACTTTTCAGCTTATTCCCTTGCACCTGTACTCTGTGGTCTGGCCAACACAATGAGTAGATGAACGTAAAATATTTACACACTTCTGAAAGTCAAAGCTAGGGAATGACTGCATTACCTTCAACAGAGTAATGTAGTTCTTGTCAAAATCCTGAACCCAAGCTGTTGTTCAAACTATGCCAAGAGCAGAAGTGGTTAATAGAAAACGTTTCTGTATGTTTACAGTGAGATGCAGCTGATGGCTCAACAGTTTGCAATGGTCACTCCAGACATCCAAAAGGTGTAGGAAACATCTGCATGGAGCAGGCAGATGCCATACAGAAACTGAGATTAAAGTGAACTTCTGGAGATTCAAGTGGAATACCACAAGGCAAGGTAACCTATCCTTTATTGTGCTTATAAACTTGTAATAGTGATTTACTAGGATCAGGCAATGAACTCATTTTAAACAATAATCAGATCCAGCATTAGCTATATAGGATGATAATATCTTGTATGAAGTGACTGCAGCTCAAAACAAGCCAGATCTCCTAGATAAGCAAACAACCCAGTAATGTTCACCTTTTGCCTTTGAGCCAAGAGTCATGTTTTACTGATTGTTATGACCTGGCCTTTGAGCTCTGGTGACAGTCAAACAGGGGCTTACGATGCACCAGCCTACAAATTCCAACAAAGATGGCACAAGATTTGGGATGCTTCCTGTTTCTATGAGGAAATCCTGAATTTATTTGAGTGCATAAGCAACAATTCTCTGCACTTTTATAATGCCTTTCATCCAAGCAACTTGAAGTATTTGACTACAAAGTGTTTCACAGCTTCTGAAGAGTAGAAAACAGTGAAACGGGTTCCAGGGCATGTGATAATTCAAATATATGTGGCTACTATATTCCAGGAAAAATCTCCCACACTCAACAGAAAGACTGTGGGTAGGAGGAACAAATGGGATACAATGAGTCATCCACAATCAAAAAAAAGTTTAGGTTTCCTAAAGTGAAAAAGTGAAAAGGACCATAAGAAAATATTAAGAAATTGAACACTGTCAGTTCCTTTTAGAGAAAAGGCACAGATAGCAATGGACAGATAAAAAAAGAGCCTCTGAGCTACTATAGCAAGGAAGCACAATGGTCTTTGTGTGGGTAATCAACAACCACTGTAGCACTGCTCTGTCCTTTGCTTTGGATGAACACTTGAGCAACTCTGTCTCATCTCCAGCAGCTTTCAACATTCATACTGCTTAGTCCCTTTCTTTTCTCACAGCTTTGTAGCTCCACATATTCCTCTTCACCATTAAAACAAGGATTCACATTTAATAAAGGCTTGGAAAATATAAAGTATTTCAAACAGGTAGGAAAAGAAGACTTCTAGTAAAAAATAAAATTCTGGCCTTTTCAGACTGATTAATTACATTTTCTTAGAAGGCCCAGCAATACAAATGTTTCTTGCTCGTTACTGCAGTTTTAAAAAAGGCTAAAGTTTTGTTATAATTTTAGATGTCTTCTGTCCAGTTAAATATATATTCCTTTTGTAGGAAGTGCTGTTCTTTAAGCACTGAACATTAAGAACCATATGCAACACATCACTAGCAATCCCACAGTGTAAGTCAATATACATATGCATTCATGTTTCACGCATTAGGAAAAGTTAAATTAATGCTTCAACTGCATTTTAAATTCTATTGTGTTTCAGTCATAATTCAGAAGAATGGCTAATTTAAATCTATTTACAAAGTTAAGCCTGAAAACATTTATATTTCACAGTAACCAATACACTCTGGTATTTTACCAAAACATGGTGCACCTGAAAAACAGAACTTACCTGTTTCTTTAGCTGTCAGCTCTTTGCTACTGTGGTTGCTAAAATGAATCTGCAAATTTCCCTGATATGAACTATTTATTTTTATTTTTTAATCCTATAGTTTAGGTGAAAGCATTTCCCACTATGGTGAAAAGTTAAAATACTGATTATGTATTTTACACGTAAGTACGTCTTTCAACATTGTATTTTTAGTTACACATAGCAAATTTTGAAAAGCTGCTGTAGTTGAGATGACTGCATCAATTAAAATGCAGAATATTATCCTGGATAGTTTTAAACTTAGGCATCTAGTTCAAAACAGACAGAAGGTAAAAAAACCCAACTACGTCTGAAATAATGACCAAGATCTCTCAATATTCTTTATTTCCAGATATGATAATACTGTAATCTTTTAAACTTGAATGTGCATTAGCTGGACTTCCACTGGCAGGTATTATATTTAGCAATGGTCAGTTCAGTGCCCCACAGATCAGGGCAGCATTTACAGCAATACACACTCACTGCTACTCCCACTTTGCAATGTGGGGCACAGGCTGGCTCACTTACTGCTACCAAAAGGGACAGGCCAGAAGCCATTTGAAATTCCTCTCTACATGAGCACAGAGCTATACAGCTTAAGGTAGTAATTTTGTGACTGCAGAGATGGAAAAGTGTCATATCCTAGCACACTAACTGAAGCCATGGGGCTGTGCATGGGGTTAGAAACACTGGGAAAACACTGTGCATGGTGTGTTTCAAGAGATTAATTGGCTTCTTTTATTGACCTAGGAAGAGCATCAATTATTGATAATCCAGCTGTAAAATACACTATAACAATGCAAGTGCTCATAAATTATAAGATGTAGGAATGCTATGAGGTTAAAGGCAAAACATACCTTCAAAATACAGGATTCAAATACACTCTGTAAACAGTGTGCCCCCTCCCGCTTTTAAATTTAAGTGTTGTTATGAAGATGATAAAGTGGATAAATTTTATGTTTACAATGCAGCACCTCAATTTAGTTTTCTCTCTGTAACTCCTGGCATTTTCTTCTTTTCTATGCCTTGTCAAGATTGCTTTTCTTTTCCTCCTTCTTACCATTTCCCGCCTTTCTCAACAACGCTGTAATAAAACTGGCATACCTGAGACTTCATTTTCATCTCCTATTGGAGAGTGCGAAATGAAACCAGTCTAAACTTTGTTTTTAATGCACTGAGATTTCCCAAGAGCACAGCAGAAGCACCACCCTCTCTAGACAGACACACCTTTTCTTGTTGCTAGAATGCTGTATCTTCTAGAAAGAAGTCTGCCCAGTACTTAAAGAAACGGCACGTACAGCCATTGCATACTCATGGAAATTATCTACTCAAAAGTGCAATCTCATAGGCAATCATTCTATGACAATCTGAACACAACTGTAATATAGTCTACTACAGATTGATTTACATCTTTCCCATGCATAACCATGACTCTCTGGTAGGTAGATAAGGTGAAGCCAAATACAGAGATACCCCTGCCCTCCCTAACTACGGAGAGTTACACAAAATGCTAAGTATTTTATCGAGCACAATTTAGTCCCCTTCATCCTATCCATATAACAGTGTCCTTTAACAGTAACTTAAGGTATATGCAATACACACCTTCCCAAGAAGGTTGACAGGTATAAGATTTAGGTCAAAAGTGGAAAAATACTTGTTTGTTTCACTTAACATTGTTTTTTCTCCCCGCTTAATGATTGCATAATTAATACACAACCACAGGAACAATGAGAATGTAGCTCTTCCTACTCTTGCGTAAGTCGATGAATCACAAAGGTATCTCTTCTGGCTCCTTTATTCCAGACTGAGGAAGAGCCAGTTCTACCAGGAGTGATACTGTGGGTTACTACACCCTTCTTCACAGTTGTTGTACAGCTCGAAGTAACTGAAGTGTAAGATATACAATCTGAATCCTTCCAGACTAAGGTGTGCTTCAAATCTCTTTCAGTTCTTCAGCAATCACGTAACATCACTGGTGGACAAATATAGGCATTATCTCTTCCAGGATTACACAGAATACTTGGACATGTCCCTTTCGAACACTACATCATCTGCTTATTACTTTGAATGACACACTAGCTTCTGCTTGAAAAGTTACCTTTCAAGTTTGCCTTAATGTCAAGGGAAATATGTTTTTGTTGTCAAACACAGCGTAGAATTTTCAAGTAAATGGTCCTTGAGATTTTTAGTTTGGTTCTAGACCTTATTTTGTTAAGGCATTCATCACCTTGCAGAACTAAATGTATTTCAGATGTTCATCTGGTTTCGGGCATGTTTGGTTACAGTAGCCAGTCTTGCACACCATGAACGATTCAATACTGAATCACACACACAGTATTTTTTTTTCAAGTGACTGTAATGGGTGAGTGAAGAATTGCTTCTTTCCCTGAAGAAGCATAGTATAGCATATTGGTACCTTCCTGTTACAGACAGCATCGCAGAAGGCTGATGACATCCAACAGCCTATGCCTATGATTTGGTCAACAGAGACACTGGAAGTAATAGCCAACACTTTTGAAAGAGCACGCTTCCCAGTAGTCATTAGCCTTTGCCTCTATTTCCAAAGGTGTTATCAGCTATGAACATTATAGCAGTAATTGAATTGGCTTTTTATGATCATTGCAGGCCTTTACTGTAATGCACAGAGGCTGCTGCTGGCATTATCATAATTCTTCTAACTTTGAGATTAGATTAATGCAATAAAACTTCACCTTAAAAGAGAAACTGTTGGAGCATACTACAGGCTACATGATACAAGAAAGGCTTCCTTGTGAAAACACAAGTGCTGAAGATAGGGACTTCTGCTTGTGTCTAGATAGAAGTTAAGACATTGGGTAGTTACCTAAAGAACCTTACAAGACCACAGGACCTGGTTATCTTGAAACAGACTAAGCAAACTCTATCTCCCTGCCCCCTCCCCTTCCCCGATATCAACACCACACACCTCTCCCCCATACCCACAGAACCTGTTTACCCAGCCCTGTATCATGTCCTCCCCCCAGCCTTCTTCCCCCATGGGAAAGCTGCAAAATTGAGAGAGTGCAAAAGCATTTCTACTGTCTCAGTAGATCAGGCTGTAGTCATGCCAGTCTTGATGGGAGCTACACCTTCTCACAGCCCTTTAACCTGAATTAATTCAACTTTCATCTCCCAGGAACTCTTAAAACTCCCTTTCTTACAACGTGGGAGTATGGGAGGGTAAAGGCAGAGAGTAGAACATAAGGTATGCTGAGAGGGGCTTTCAGGTAGCTTTTTTAGTTTTCACTGCATACTTCCTAAAGAAAGATATCATGCTGATTTGCCTGTTTGAAACCAATGATGAGCTTTCTGTATTTTATTAAAACATTCAACTTTTCCAACGGCTTTTTTATAAAGACTTAAATTCTGAGTTTTGAAGTATTTACGGAAAAAATCAAGGATGAGAACTTTTCCTGTCATTTGTGCCTAATTAAACGGGCAGCTTCATCACATAGTTTTGCCTCAATTTCTGTACTGTTCTGACTGAGAAAATAATTCAGATTAGCAACCGAGCAAACTAGAGCTTGAATTTTGCATTGCACTGGCATGAGTGATTCCAAAAGTGTTGGTGTGCACCATCTCATTGTACACTAAATAAGCACAAAATACCGTAGGACAAGCTATATTGTTCCTGTCAGTAGGTTACTGGTGTTACTGCACAACAACTTGTGCTGGTATTTCTTACCTCGTATTGTCTGCTTATATTCGAGCACTGGAAACTCTTTATGTGCAGGAAGCAATAATGAAGTGGTATGGGAACAGCTGCACCAAATCTGCTGAAAAAAGTCTCCATATGCTATTTTTACTGTGAGAATCATCAGTCCAGAACAATTATTCCAACATCATCTACGTTTGTCTAATTTTAAGATGAAAGCTTGCTGTTCAGCAGATGCCCTTAATCAAATGGAAGGATTCGACGGCACGGTTTCTCAGGGTTAAAAAGAGCCTTCGACTCACTAGATAAAAATTAGCAAGCAAAGGGCTACAAAAATGCATCATTGTCCAGAGTGGTCTACAAGAAGCAAAAAGATGGCAATTTTGTTAAGCATGTAAGGTTGTATTTTAGCTTGTCACAATCTTAAAACAAGGTTGGAAAAGAGCAAACACAACCATATTACTAAATAGAAACTGCATTGTTTTGTCATCCATAACCATACTGCGGTGTTCTGTGGGCATGCTATTGATGAACTAAGAATCTGTATTTAAAAAAATGGTTTGTAACAGTGCTATTCTTTGATAACAAAGATAATATTTTCTTACTGAATATACAATTTTTTAAGGATGGAAGCAGTAGGACTGACTTACCTTACATAAGCGATTAATTTCTCCTAATGTAAACAAACCCCTGAAATGCAATAAAAACTCCAATGTCCAAATAATGAACTCTGTCTACATGTTTAAAGGAGAAATGTGCAATAAACACTGGACATAATGCAATAATCCAAGGTATTTTTACTGTTATGAGAACTACGCATTCTCTACATTTTGGTCAATGCACATCTTTCAGGAAAAGCAGAGTTAACACTGCTTGACAATACCCAATGACACTGTACACCTGTCAAGATGACGTGTCTCTCTTTTTAGTTTAGGAAGCATTGTTCATTGCCATTAACCTAATATTGAAAGTGCCTTCAAATACTGTGCAGCATGTATTGAAATGCATTTGAATTTTTTACAGAACTTCAAGCAATAGCTAGACTTTATACCTAGTCCTACGAAATATGACTGTTTTCAGCGAGCTACGTGAAGAATGCAGCGATTTTTATCCAGCTTTGAAACAAAAGCTCTACCAAGCTACCGCAAACTGCCTCAAAGCTTCCTGAGAGCCTCTCAAGTGCTAAACACCAAGTAAGAACACCGAGTAGCTGCGTGGGGAAGGAGGAATACGTACAAGCAACCGCGTCGCGCTGCTTTGCCTCTGCGGCTACAGTGGATGGAGCAGGTTAATTTTGGTTCTGGCTGCCGGACACTGCTGCTCCCGTCACGTTTCCCATCCAAACCCGTCAAACAAGCCACGGCCGATACCAAAACGCGGCGCTGCCCTACAAGCAACAAGGGCGACGCACAGCCTTGCCGGGGAGGCTCGGGCGGGAAGGAGCTCAGCGGGCCGGGATCCGGCCCGGGCTGCCGGCCGGGGCAGGCGCTGCGCAGTGCCCGCTGCAGGTCGGGCGAGGGGGGGGAAGGGCGGCCGTGCCCGNNNGCGCCCGGGGCCCCGCAGCCGGGGTGAGCGGCTCCCGGCAGCCCCGCTTCTCTCTCCTCGCCTCCCCCGCGGGGCCGGTCAGCGGCTGGCTACCGGGGCACTCTGGCGGCTTCCCCGCGGTTCCGCGCTCCCCGCCCGCCCCCGCGGCCCCGGGACCGACCGGGAATCGCTCCTCGCGCCGTCCG
>VWZW01000879.1:2046264-2097764 GCA_013397115.1 Edolisoma coerulescens | reverse complement strand
TCCGCTCTCCCCGCTGCTCCCCGCACGCTCCCGGCCCCGGCTGGGGAGCCTAAAACAAAGGGGAAGTGCGGGCTCTCCCCGCCCTGGCCGCCGTCGCGCGGTGCCGGGGGACTCGGGGAGCGAGTGGGNTTTTTCCCCTTTTCCGTACTATATCCTTAAACCGGGGGAAGGGTAACTACAGCACGGAGGGGAGGGAGCGAGGAGAGGAGCTCAGGAATGCGCTCTGGGGGAAGGCAGGGAGGAGGGGAAAGGCTGGCTGGCGGCTGGCGCTCCCCTCCCTCCATCCCTCCCTCCCGCGGCGGCGGGGGACACAGGGGTACTGCCGGCGCCCTCGGAGCGCTCCGCCGCCCGGCCCCAGGGCCCCCGCCGGGGGGGCGGGGGGTGTTTGGTTTCGAGATTTGGCTGTTCTGGAAGCTGCTTGGACTTGAATGACTAAGGCGGAGGGGGGCTGAGCTCTTTCTTCAGCTCCAGATCTACCCCACCCCGAACTGGCCACAAAGTAATTACGATTTTCCTATATCGCAAGGGAAGCGAGCAAATTCTTCTCTCAGCTGTCCTTACCTTTTAAAGAAACTTAACTTGAAAGACTCCTACGTGTGACTTTAGTGAAGGGGGAGAAACAAAAAGGATTACGAAATTGCCTGGTCTGCTCCTGCCAAACGTCCACCCCGGCCCCGCACCCGCTCCTGGCGCGGGGCGAGGCCCCCTCCCAAACCCCCGATTTTTCCCTAAATAACTCTGTTTAAGGTTAAGCTTTCACAAATAAATAATCACGTTTTAGAAATTAACAAGAAAAGTACGACCTGGGAACTTACTGTGTCCCATACGTTTTCCCACTACAGTAACAGACTCACTGTGTATTAAAAATGAGGTGAAACGCTTGTTCTCAGTATTTTAAATTCGCCTTATAGTCGAGTTCACAGGTTTGTTTTTCTTGTCAAAGGCATTTCCTTTCCTACGACTTTAAACCTAGGCTTTCTGGAGAGTTAGACCTGTTCGTTTAATCGTATTTGATAGCTTTGTAGAATATGATATAACCATAAATTATTTATACAGTTTCAACTTGTTGGGATTCTTAGTATGAAGTACTGATTTTCGAGATTTTGAGTTGGGGTTCTTGTTTGCGGATATATTCCTCCTCACTAAAAGAAGTTTGGGAAGTTGTTGACCTCGGAAGATGAAAGAACTGGTTATATTTGGTAGAACAACTCCCCGCCCTCTGCCAAGACTGTAAAAATGAGATAGCGACTGTAGTACGACACAAAAATAGCATGTCGAGAAAATGCTACCTTCTGAAATAAATGATAGAGGAGTTTAAAAAAACCCAAACAAGCGGTGAAGAATACTGAAATATGGATTGTGGGAAGCATTATAGTGGGACCATCTATTTTTATTTTCAAGACACTTGGAGGAGTTTGAATTTATATTGGAGCAAATGTGGACGTGAAAAGCAAAACTATTTAAAACTTACGTTCTTGATCACCACAGTGAACAACCTCTTCAGAATAGGTAGATTTACAATAAACATCAGGAAGAAACTTGACCGAGAAGACTCCTTTATAGCACAAATGAGCCTTCCAGAGGCTTGATAATGGATTTTTAAATTCCTGAATCTCTTCGACCTTATGTATTTGGCCAGAGGAGGCCTGAAGCTGTTTTTTTATTTTCAGAGAACGAAAGGAAGAAAAACATTTCCCAATGCAAAAAGGACACTGAAAAAGGAATGCCTGAAATGCTTATGTCTTGTCATATATTTTGAAATACTGAAAATTCTGGAAGTCTGTTTGCAAAGTATTGGAGTTCCAAAACGAGGGCTCTCGAGACGCTTGCTGAAAAAGTTTAAGGATTGTGTTGGAACCATTCTTCACACTCTTCTTCAAAAGAAAAGCAAATAAAATACTATCCATGTTCCTGAAGGATCTCTGGAAGAAGCCTGCTATCCCTTTAAGCTTTTCTGCTTTTCCTGTTTACGTTGGCAATTGGGTGGAAGTATTGTGGAGGCAGAAAACTTTTTGGAATGTTGAAAAAAATGTTTCATGCAAATCTACTAAATTGCTTCAAGACTTCAAAATTTGAACACTAAGGGGCGCCAGTTATTTTTTTTTCTGAGGCGTGAGTCTGCCAGCACCAGTATTGACTCGGGCAGTAAAATTATCAAATCTGGTAGAAGACGCCAAAGAATGACAAAATGCTTGTGGATTTGTGCAGGTATCTGTGTTTACATGGACCTCCACGTATTGTATGCTTCCAGGCAGTATTACATAGGTGGAATAGGCAGTAGCAGTGAACAGCTGAGAAGTTGGGACCACTGTTTTGCTTTTAAACACCTATCCTGGTTACCAGTGGGGGCTGTGTTGAATGTCTTGAGCTCTATGCTCCACTGACATCCTCCAGCAGAAGGGTTTAGTAATAGCGAGCTACAGGTTTGCTAGAAAAATCCGCAGGATTTAATGTGCTTACTTAAAAGTATATTATTTCATAGTTTCATCAGTTGTTTCCTGGCACCCTTGAGAATACCAAGTATTTGGGGCAATTGTGTGTATATATAGGTGTATATATAATCTAAAAATAAAGTTACAGGGTTCACATTCCCTCTTTGCCCCCTCCACCCTGTCATTTGATTTGCTTCTTCTAGTTTGTTGTTTTGTGCTTTAAGTAGGTGGGTTTTTTTTTTTTAGTTGCTATACAACCGTTTTCCTGAAGGTTTTGTTTATGCTTGAGAAGAATAATATTATGATCAGCCATTGTCTTTTATTTTGTGTGCTGATCAAAATGAAGAAATAAAGTCACAACCCTAAGAATTCAAACAAATAAAAGGTGGGATTGCTTTCCCTACTGGAATGCTAGGGTGTTTTTTTTTTAATTATTATTTATTTATTGTTACATGCCAATATTTAAAAACAGAACTCAAATGGGTTTCTGCTGTGATTACTTCTTGTAACTGTATGCAACCAGAGGTAGAAAGGGACCTGTGGGTTTAGGTGAACAGTACATCTAATCTGGTTAAGTTACAGAATGTACATCTCCTTTTTGGGTGGGCATTTCTGTGCTGTGTGCATTATCCAAAATGTGTTTTCCTTTCTGAACTCCATCCTACTGTTTGATCTTTGAGAATTTTAGTGCTTAACGTAGTAGATGGTCTCTGTCTTGCAACATTTTATTTTTGAAGATTAGCTTAAATGTAAGAAGTGTATTGAGGAAACCTTTTTTTTATATAAAAACTACTTTCATAGAACGTGAAAGTCACTGCTTTGTTTAGGTTACAGTTATTTTTCCATATGTGTGCTTTTAACTTATGTGTAAATAAGGCTTCTGTGGATTAGCAAGGATGTTTAAAGAGCACATCATAATAACTAGGAAGCTGAATTGTTTTTATCAGACTAGTGCAAACCTGTGGGAAGAGAGGGCTCTTCCTGAATGTGGAATAGGCTGAATTTCCTGTAATTGTTCGCACCATCAAATGTGACCTGATTTTTTTTGATTTTTTTTTTCTTCTGCTTAAGCTTCTGAGATACTAACTTTTATGATCTTAACCTAGATTGTTTTTTTTTCTGACAACTTGCATATTTTAATATTCCCCTTTGTGGACAGTGAATAGAGTTGTACCAATTTTCTTGCAGTATTTTTAAAAACTAAACTGGACATTTCAAACTCCTCAGTAGCACGCTGAGAGATTGAAATTAACGAGGTACTTCAGTTGTGTCCTTTCAGTACTATGAACAAATGTGCCTGAACTATTAACTGAGATCTGAGTAGTCTAATTTTTAAATTTGCATTTTGTTTTCTTGAACCTGTAAGTGCTTAGACTCTTGCACCTGATTGGAATGTACACAGATCAGATCTGTGGTCTGAACTGTTTTCAAAAAGAGATTGAAGTGGACTTTATCAAGAATTCATTTTGCCTTGGTAACCTATACCTCAAAAACTTACATCTTCCCTTCAAAACTGTGTTGAAGGTGACTTAAAAGCGTGTCTATCTTTAAGTGTAAATTAAACCATGCATCTACCTATTGGAGGTAAATCTAATTTTGTGTCAAATAGGCTGCCTCTTTTTGTCTACCAGGTATAGTAAAGCTAGTGTAAAAACGTCTAAGTAGACAATATGAGGATCATTTTTTCTTGAATATTGCACTCTGGGTTTAGTTTGCTCACTGAGAAAAGTGCATGTGAACTTGGAGGGCCCAGTGCCCAAGAGTGCAGTTTTTGTGTCAGTCTGGTTGTAAAACGTCTCCATGAAGTAGGGCTAAAGAGCTGTGTTCTGGTGTTGTAAATGAGTTCTCCCTGAGAAGTTATCTAGTTACTTTTGTACATGACCTTATTGTTTGTGATTATGTAAATGGAGCCTGTGCTTAGCTGGGGTTTTGCTGACTTGTCAGATTGGATGGAGGGGCACTGGCCACATTAGCATGTCAGTTTTTTCAGTTGTATCAGATCTTGCAATAAACCCCCATTATTACATTAAAAATGTGCTTCTTTATGCAATATTCAGGAATAAATATTCTTTGGGATACAGGTGTTATGAAAAGTGTTTGCCAGGAGAGTCTCAGACTAATTTTTAAACTTGGTTTATTAATGTTAAAATTGTAAAAGCATAATGCCACAAGAGCATTGGGTATTGCTTGTGTGCTGTTTATCATTAGTACTCTTTTAAATTTCGTTCTTTAATAATCTCTAGAAGTTAATGGTGTGAGGTGTTTTTCTGATTTATGAATGTGTTGTAATAACAAGGTTGTAATGCTTCTAGAACTTGTATTTAAAAACCTTGTAAGAGCTATTTTGAGGTGTGGGTGTTTGGTTATTTTTTGGTGGGGGGGAGGGAGCGGGTTTAATACCTTGGCACAGCCTCTTATAACATCAAACCAAAAGCTCCATTGCACTTAAGAAAAAGTGTGGCCTTTTTTTTTGGCTTGTGGAAAAATTTTTAAAATGGCAACAGTTCAGTTCTTTTTAAGATACGTTATTTTTGGAGCTGTATCTGCACCATTTATAGGATTGCATTCACCTGGCATGTAACTAAAAAAAAGGGTATTTTTTAAACTGATACAAGTTTTAAGTTAGTAAAACAGTTCTTTTAAGCTCATGCTATGAAAATGGTTTGTTCCCTGTTGCTTACCAATAATTGATTGTTAAAATATCTATCTTCGGATGGTTTTTTTTTTTTTTTCAGGTAAGAGTAACCACAGTAGACTTAGTTCTATACAGGAGCTGCTGACTTGTTAAACTGGGAGAGGCCTGTTTGAATTTATTGTCTTTGTTTAGTGCTACTTGTTCATAAAGGTTGGAATTGAGTTGCATTTTCCTCCTCTGAAATTGAATGCAGTCATTTCTAAAATAACTGGTGTCACATAAAAATGTCTTGCTATGGTTAGAAACAACTGACCAAGTGCTGATTAGATTAGGGAGTGGCATGTGGCGCTTTCGTAATGCACAAGGGGAAGAACTGGAGGTGTGTTGGTTAATATTATAGTAAAAGGGGAAAAAAAAAAGGCCCTAAACCAACCACCACCAAGAAAAATTCTATAGATTTTAAGAGAGCATTTAGAATGTCCTGATTATGAAAATGAAGTTTACGTGCATCAAAAGATGGAAAGAAGTTGCTGATGTTCGATGAGTGCTGTGGGTGTGAAGAGAAGGCTAGACATGAAATCGATGGTCACTTTTGTGGGTTAGTGATGTTTTTGACTAGATTATCTGTTTCCGTCATTCTTAGACTTAAACTTTTTTTCCTCTGAGAACACTATACAATGCCAAGTCAGGAATGGGATGCTTAAAATGATTTGAATTGTGTAGACTTTGTTAGAAAAGCAAGTACATTTGAATTGTTTTTACTTACTGTCTAATCATAAAATGTTTTCCCTTTTTTTAGAATGCACGCTGATGCAGGTATCCTATTAATTAGATGTATTATTAGATGCTGATCTTGTGTATTTCTGTGGCTGACAGGATAGACCTGTGTTAACGTAAATTACCAGACCGTCCTGACAGCTCAGGCTGATTGAAGTACAGCAGGAGTCTGCCATGGAAACCGATGGTTTATATTTGACTGCTTATATGGAATGTTGGGGGGGCGGGAGAGGGGCGAGCGGGGGGAAATGCCTTGCCAGGAAAGCTGTGAACTAATGAAATGCCCTCACTCACTGACCCTTGTCTTTATTGGAACATAACTCACAACTTCTCATTCGGGCCGTGTGAATTTTTCTGTATTGATTTTAGTCAGAATGTGAACTATGAAAATCTTCTGTTGATTTTGACATTTTACTGAAATTTAATAACTCAGTGCTAAGAAAACTAGTAGGAACAGTAAAACTGCCATTGTTTTTAATCTGACTGTGCCGTTGGTTAGGTCAGTAGAAGTACCACACAAGCTACATCTGTGGCTTGCTAGCAGGAGGATCTGTGCTTGTGAGGGACATAGAAACTACTGTTTGAATCCTGAAACAGATAATAGGTGTTATGTTTATAGTCTGAATTATATACCTTTGCTAAGACAAAGAGTGGGGTTGCTGAAAGTTAGGCAACATTACATTTTTACTTTTGACTTCAGAAAATATCCTGTATTACCCTGTACAATGCAGTTAAAGTAATGTCCAGGTTTGTGTTTCCTTTGGTTGTTTTTCTTGGAAATGTTTAATGGAAGTGGAGTTAGCTTTTTAATAGCGGAGCTTAGATTTTTTTTCAGACAATTTATGCTTAAATGAACAAAACAGCTGTGACAACACTAAAGAAAAGTAATATCTGGCTTCATTAGCAGAGTTGCCCCTCCACTGTGTTATTCTTGCTTCCATTAGAAAGTGTCTTTTGCCGGCTAGCTGTGTGTCTGAGAACAAGACAGCACAAGTTAAAGTGGAATTGGGTTACTTAAACTTGTTGTCGGAGTTCGGCACTTGAAGTTGCAGCTTTTGTGATCTCTGCAGTTATTTTAGCAGGTGTTAGTGGTTGGAATGAGTGTGGTAATGCTAACAGGGTCTTTTATTTATTTTATTCTCGTGGTTTGAAACGGTGAGTAGAAATTGAAAATACATTTTCAGTTACTTTTCATTTGAGAATTGATTTTTTTTTTTTATACTTGGTGCCAAATAGTGAATTTTGCTTTTCAGCTCAGTGCAAAAAATCGTTCTCTTGAAGGGAAATGGCAGTAGGTAGCTATTGATGTGTTTTAATGTTTTTGGTGGTGCATAGTTGAGTAGCACCCTGGAAGTCAGTTTTTTAATTGCTTTTAAAAATATTTTTGACTGTTTTGCAGCTGCACTTGAATACTTTTACTTTACTCCATTCTGTAGTTTGAGGGATTTTCTGTGTTTCCAGCACAGGTGGTACCAGAGCAAGGTTTTGATACTTTATACTATAATTGCAGTGCTGCAGGAAGTGCCCATGCGGGAAAGTCCTCAGGATACCCCTTTTTAGAAGGGATAAACCATGAAGCAATTTGCGTGATAACTCAGTGAGATCTGAGGGTATTAATAGTTGGAACAGTTAACACTTCAGTGGTGTATAACCTTATAAATGTTGACGTTTAAGTCTTTAAGACTTGATTTGAAAAGTAAAAACATCCTGGCATGATAAACAATTAAAATCTTGTTACTTTGCCTGGAAGTTACTTCTACATAATCCAAGGAGTAATGCATCAGAATGGCTGCTCATGTCAGAGCAGAGGTAGTGGAAGATAACACAGTATTTCATACCCTTATCTGCTGGATCAGTTTCTGGCTTAAAAGGTCAGCTGATACTCTGTACTGGTCAGGGTTTTTTTGAGTTTGTTTTTGTGTGGTGCTGGCTTTCTTTTCAGATGGATCAGAGCTGTGATCTCACTCCCCATGTGTGATCTCAGAGTAGTTGTGTTGGCACGGTGGCTGAGGTGGCTTGATACTGGAGATGTAGAGCAGTGCCTTGGGGAGCAGAGTGCATTTGCTTAAACATTTACTTAAAAGTCTGAAGCTCCTAATTGATGTCAACTGATTGTGCATCTGGTCCATTCAGAATTTTAAGGATGTACTTATTTGCAGAGTAGCTGACACTAGATGGAAGTCAGACTTTGCTGAATTCTTTAAACCCTTTAGCTGTTGAAATAATGAACCTTCTTGGTCTTTTTTTCTAATTCTGATTAAAGAAATGATTTAGAAATCTCTGTAACCATTAGTTGGTCAAAATATCCTTTCCTAGCTATGGTATATTTTTTTCATTAATGTGTAGGAGATGGGAGGTGCCTGAAATTTTAAAAAGTAAGCAAGAGATCTGCGAGCACAAGTGTTAATACAAACTTAATGTTCTGGTTCATGTGTTTAAGTGGCAGCTAAACTAAAGCATTCAGCTCATGTTGCATTATGCTTCCATTTATCAGACTTCAAAGCAGTAGCAAATCAGTTGATAGTCTTCTCAATGCAGTCTAATCTAATAACCTGCAAAAAATAATATTAAAAGTTGATGCATAATTTTCAATTGTTAGATGCAGAGCAAGCCAAATCCACTTCTCTTTGCTGTGAATATCTTAGGTTTCTTTGCAGGAACAAGGAGGAGGAGGAGAACACAAGAAAAAAACGCTCTGACCTGGTGCTGTTTGCTTTTGATTAGTGTTGCTGATCATACGGCTTTTAGTTAGTTTCAGTTTGTCTCAATTTGAAGGAGCATGAGCTGCACCCCTCCAGCATAAAGCAACATGGACAATTTCTCAGAAAGTTGTCACAGTCATCAACCCCCGCCCAAATTTACAGAATAAGTTTGCCTAAATACTACACGTACAATCTGTTGTCAGGCATGTTCTCGTAACAGTTGGTTTGTGTGCTAAAGTTGAAGGTTAAAATGCTGAAATAGGCCCAGCTGTCTTGTTTAAAGTGTGATGTTTTTGCTGTGAAGATTGGCTGTGCAGTGAGAAAGTGGTGTGTTAGACATTGGTAGAGACAAGTTGTTGATAGTTCTTTAATTGCTTAAGTATCTTATCATCTATAAAGATAAGTATAGTCAGAGAGGCTCATATACAGTCAGTTTACAAGGGAATTACTGCTGCTTTAAATCACTGGAGGCTTTTATGGAAATCTGATACTGCCTCTGAATCAACCTGAAGCAAGACTCGTTATGCACATTCTTTTGTTCCCACTTTTCATGTAGTTATGTCAACTTTGTGCTCAAATAGACTTGAACAAAATCTGAGCACAGGTGATGTGGTAGGGATCAGAAATTAATTTTAACCAAGATTCTATCAGGAAGATTGATTATATGTGTATTAAAACATCTTCAGAGTGAGAATGATACTTTAGTATAAAATCAGTGACTGTAATTGTGTTTAGAAGGAAATTATATTTGGCTGTTTTAATAACATGTTTAGAGAGATTTGAGTCATATTTTGAAATTTCTTCTAGTGGTTTTGTGTTCATTCTCTGGATAAATTTTATTTTTGTGACAAGACCAGCATAATTCTTTATGGAAAAAAACAAACAAACAAAAACTCAGAGAAAACGTTTCCTAAAGATCAAATTCATCTTAGAAGGGAAAAGAAGAACAACTGGCTTTCTTGAGAAGAGCTTATTAAGGTTACAAACTTCAAAAACTTTTTTAGAGACCTGTGGCATTTAAGATACATACTGACATTTTGAGGGGGAGGAGGGGTAAACATCTCTATATCATCTTAATTATAGAGTTAATTGAGGTTAAATTCTGTATGGATCGAAGTATTTCCAACTTCTAATAATTCAGGTGTAGCTTCCAGGGAAGCAAGTGACTTGTGGAAGCTTTGTCCATAGGTGATGGGGTACATACACTTAGTGCCTGTTGATTTAGTAACTGTATTTTATTCATAACTATTCATGAGGAATCGTGTAGGTTCCAAATGGGAAGTTTAATGCACACTGGGGGCACTTGGTAGTGCTGAGTTTTAATACTGTTAAGTGTCTTCAGCAAGGTATTCTTGCGTCCGCCTCGGATTAACATAGGATGAATAACAGAGCAATTCATCAGCGAGGCAGCTCAGAAGAGTGTCAGCAAGAAAGCTGACGATGATGAATTGGAGAGAAATGGATGCTGCAGTAGATGACTGCTCCAGCCAGCGCTGGGGTGTTGAGGGATGGCAGTTGGTATTTAGGTGTACGCTGAGTAATTAAGTGAGGAGGGACCACACGCTTTCGCTCGGCTGAATAGAAAAGAAACGCGTCCCTTCCACAATCCGAAAAGGTTACTAAATTCAACAGCTTAGAATGACAGATGGACAACTGGTTTTTAATTCATTGAAAAAGATCTACATCAATCTTTAGTATTGATAAATGTGAGTTATGTTTTGAAGACAGACTTGTGAACTTCCCTCCATCTTTGCAGGCTCAGCAGCCTTATTTGGCATCAAAAATTTGGATAAGTTAACTTTGAGGCAGATTTAGTTTATTCTGAACTTAATTTTCTTTCAAGTTCCGTGTTAGCCTTTCTTAGATCTCACGGCTTTCAGTTTGTAGCTTCAATTACTGGTTACTTTCAGTTTTAATTTTTTTCCCCCTCCAGGATAAAGAAAATAGTTGGGATTTTGAGGGGGATTTTCTTCTATCAGCCTAATAGCATAACTAAGTGGTTTTTGTCATGTGCACAGGTCTTTCTAATCCCATTTAGTATGGTTTGTAATAGAATTGTTTTTGACTGCTTTTTGTTATGTCAAATTGTTGAACAGTTGATACGTGGAGAATAGTTTAATAATATTCAAGTTTTGTACTTTATTGGGGCTCTTCATATGGATTTTTTTTTGACTGCTGACTGACTTTAGGTTACTAAACCGATATGTACAGGCTTTCAGAGCCCTGAGCACAATTCAGTACTGAAATGTGTATCAAAGACAAACGTTTCAATATGTTGTATAGCAGTCATAACTAGTATAGTGTAATGGTATTTTGTGGTTTAATTGCTGCACAGATTAAACTACATTTCTAGTACATTTTTCTGGATTGAGCATCTGGGCTGCTGAAAGTTTTGAGCAGTTGTTAATAACTAAAATGTATTTGTGGATAATTGGAAGTATATTGTGATGCCTCCTTCAAACTTTTATTGTGTGCTCTTGGTCTTAAATTTCACATAAAAGACGGGATACTAATAAAGCACTAACATTTAAGGAGCTTTTTTCTTAGTCTAGTCATGGGTGAGTAGTTTCTCATAGGATGCAATACAGTTGAAACACAATTTATGCTGCTATAAACTTTTATCTTTTCCCACACCCTCCCCTGCCATGGAAAGTTGGGACTTTTTTTCCCTCCATGGAAAACGAAGGAATAAATATTGCTAGGAATGAAATCTGGGTAATCTCCAGGCTGTTGAGCTAATTAATGAAACTTAATGCCACAAATATGGGTGCAATAGTTTGCAACTGTCAATATTGGTATAATGAAAAAATTAATAGAAAGGACATGGTACATTTTAAAAACACGTTACTGTATAAGTAACTGCAAAAATTGTATTACATGTTGCTTTCGAAACTGCTAAGTTAAACAGATTATTATGTGAAAGGAACAGAAAAATCAGAATATATTTCCTGGAGCTCTGAGGTATGTTTTTTTGCTCAGAAAGTGTTCCTAATTTACAAAAATAATATAACAATTTACTTAGCCTTCAAATATTGTGAGAATATACATTACATGTAAGAGAGATGGAGATTTTTATATTGAAGTTAATGTTCGTATGATCTAATCAAGATTTCCTCTGCATGTAGTGTCTTTTTCCAGTGCAATCTATGCCATTTTTTCTCGTGCTTGTCACGCTGAGCCACTCTAGCCATTCCTTGCCCATACCTGTTGTGACATAGTAAAGAGTTACAAAGCAGGCATATTTCATTTTGCAGCGCCATCAACGAAACTGTGCAGTCACTGGCACAAAAAGTAACATCAAAGAGATTTTTTTCCTAAACTGGAGGGGTTGTATTTGGAAATTGCATAAAACAAAATAGTCTTTGACGTGAGACCTTTGAGACCACTTTCTCTCTGAAGTAGACAGCATCTTTTTTGTTAGCAAAGTTAATGGAGCTAAGTGAAAAGTAATATGAGTTACTGAATTGTGTTTTTCAGTCTACTGTTTACAGACTCACTGCATATGAAGAGTTGCTGTAGATAACAAAGAAAAAGGAAGTCTGTTATAGAGAGATTTAAATAGGCTACACTGAGCCTTCACCTTTTTTGGGAACTCTTTGTTGTTATGTAAGTGAAAAAGGTTGAAGACCACTGATTCAAGGGTGTTTCCATTATAGTAATTGTCCTTGGCAGTGGGCTGAAGTAAAAATTTGAAACAAGAAACTTCAAGGAGATCACAAAATAAAATAGTGTTCACCGTTGTGTGTATTGAAACTTGTTTCACCTATCTGCATTTATTCTGTTTTCGGACTTCCTGATGTTACATATTTACTGAACTCATGAGCATGATGATGTTTTCCCCAGATGAGATGTAGAGAATCTAATTATATTAATCTATAGAGTCCAGTTTGCAACACTGGAGCTCCAAAATATTAAGGTGTTAATTGCCGAAAGTACGTATGAGAGATGTAACCCACTAAATTCAAATTGGTATGCTGTTATTATAGAATAATATCAGTAGTAAATTCTCTTTAGGGCATCTGAACCTTTCAATTTAAATTCCATTAAAATAGCCACACTGTTGTCATTTATGAACAAGGATATTAAAGCCAGTTCCAGATGCTCAAGTACCTTTAGCTGTAAATATTTCAAGAAGTGTTTCAGGTTGTTTCCCTCCCTCCCCCCCCCCAAACTTTTTCCCCACAATAGACAGCTTTACAAGCTGGTAGAACCTCTTGTTCAGTGTTAGTGCTAAATGAGCTTGGGAAAAAAAGAACTTACAAAAGAACTTATGACATGTTTAGTACATACTAGTCAAGGTGCAGATCCTGCTAGTGTAGTAAGTCTGTTCTTTAAATCAATCCTGAATATAAGCACTTAATTTTTAACATCTTTGTAACATCTGGTGGATTGAAGAAGTAGATGGAACCAGTGTAATTGAAATCTATGCTGTGTTAGAAGCCTGTAAAATTCTGCTAAAAAGTTACGTTAATTAAACTTAGCATTCAGTTTAAATATTGGATGTTTAGTTTCTATGGTGGCTTGCACTTTTTCAACTTGTTAAGTTTGTTCCTAAAAGAGGCTCTTCTTCAGTGAGTTTGTTTGTCAGCAGAAGAGAAAATTGATGATTCTGTCGCTACTCCATAAAAACTTATATTATCTTCAACATTTTAATTATGCAAGTAGCAGAGATCTTGGCTACCAGACTGTTAAAATAAATATTAGTTTTGTTTTAATATTCTCTGTCTGTTTCTACCATGTGTGTATACAGACATGAGTACACTCTATCTCCTGTGCTCTCTCCCTTCCCCCCTCCCTTTTGTGGTAGCGGTGCTTGTTAATGCCTCTCCCTTATGGTAGTAGGAAGCGCTTAGCGAGTTATAAATGTTGTCTCTATGGGCAAGATTTAATATCATTAGAATTACTTATTTCTTCTAATGGAATTAAAAGTAATACATCAGGTTGCTGTAGTGTAAAGCCAAAGGGGCGGAGGGGAGAATCTGCTGTACTTTGATGAACTAAACTGATCTCTTTGTGAATGAAGAACCTGTACATTAGAAACTTGAGCGTTATCGATCTTTACTTTTAAGTGTGTTTGTTAAAAAATAAAACTATCCGGTTTTAATAAGTAATGTAAATAGATTTTTATTTTTGGCAGGAAGAAAATTCATATTTGCATTTCTTAAAATGCAACACTGACATTGACGTATGGAACACGGTGGATATAATAATGCAAACTTGCACGTGGATTTTTAAATTTTTTGTGCTGGTTGTTGCCTGTTATCTGATATCTATTGGTGTCTTGCAGAGCACCTTCTTTTATAATAAAACACATTTTAGTTAATTCTCCAGATTATGACAAAATAGTAATCCTTCTTTCATCATAGCTTCAGTTAGAAAAGCTCCACTCAACTTTTGCTGTTATGGCAAGAGGTAAACACTGATGCTGCATTTTCTTATCTAGTTGATAATTTCATCTAATGGTCCCGGAACTTGTTGTGCCAACTGTTGAATTCACTGGGCTGTGAAATAATCGGAACTTCAGCTTGCAAATACCAAGCTATTGTTTTCAGTAAAGTTGAGTTGAAATCTGCTTTCTATGCTGCATTGCAGTGGAAACCAATTAGTTACAGTGTGACAAGATGCCATTTTTTATTGCCAAAAGAGAGTTTCTGGTATTATTCTGCAATGTGAACAAACGTTTCCCAGTTTTTGTTGCAATTTAAGTTAATTTTGTAGATAAATAGGCCTAAAGAGCCTTTGGTTGTTTAATTTTGAGTTTTAGAGTTCATGTTCACCAAATGGCTTCTCAGGTGATTTCTCCAATTTACAGTGCCGCTAATGCCGTGCAATATCTACTTTTTATTAGCCCCTGAAGTCTAGATGGCACTTTCATTTCATTTCATGGGACCCATCTGGTACAGTCGAAAAAAATCTCAGTTGTGCAAGGTTTAGTAATTGTATGTGCCCATAATTTACTTAGTTTTTAAAATTCTGACACCTAGGTATCAGAGATTTTGCGGTTTAACATATTTTTCTTGGGTTTTCCAAAGGCATGTAAGACTTGAGCAGAGCAACATTCTTTTGAATGTCGTCTTCCCTTAATGTGCCTACATAAAGTGAAATGACTTAAGAAGATAGATTGACTATTGAGATACATCAGCTTTGTATGAGATACTGTTTGCTTACCTGATAACAAAATATTTTTGAAAACTAGTACACATGGTGAAAAATGCACCTTTTGAAGTACATCATTAGTTAAGATAGCAGAGTAAAACTTAAGTAAGCTAACATGTGAAATTGTCATGCTGTGCATATAGATTGGTTACTTCTAATACAATTTGATTACGTTTCAGTGTTACCAATACAGATGTTTCACATGCTAAAATGACGTTCTTGTGTTTCTTTATTTGTGGAACACTAAAGGTTAATATTTTTAATTGCTTATTACATATTATCTTTTATTGTTTTACTGTAATTTAAAGTCTTTTCTTCAATGAAGCTCAAACCAAAATGAATTTAACTCCCATGCTTCGTGAAGATTTGGCATGTGGCTTTTACTTAGCTCTTACTCCTATTGGTAGCTATCGCTTTGCTGCTGTGTCTTTCCAGTAGCGTATTTTTGTTTTTAAGGTACAAATTTTGTATTACATCCTGCTTAGCTCAGGTTGAACTTGTGGAAAGGAAGCAAAGTGAAGATAGGGCCTTTCCTTCTAGTTATCAGAGGAGGACCTTAAAACATGTAGCATAGTGATTATTGGGTTGTTTTTTTTTTTTTATATTTTTCAGAATTGTCCAAAAACTTCTTAAGAAAAAATATATCATATGGAGGTGGGAAAAATCAGTGGAAATTTGTGAACAAAGTGGGTGGGAAAGAAAGGGACACTTACTATGAAGAAAAAAAAAAAAAAAAAAATTCATGTAGAGCGCTTGCTCAAAAATGTATTTTAGTAAGGAGTGCAAGGTTTATGTGAAGGTGTAGGCAGTATGAAGATGGATTTCATTCTTAGAAGTGTTTTGATTAATGCAAGTAGGCAACTTTAATGTCAACATACTTGTTTTTGAACCGCTGACTTTTAGAAGCACTTAACGCAGAGGAGGTGTAATGGTGGCTTCCACTGGAAAAGTTGAGCTGAAGGTACCAGCTGTGAAGAAGTTCCTCTGAGGTATACCTGCTGTTAGGGCTGTTTCAGGTGAACGATAGGTCCTTGCATTACACTGGAGACGCTAATGTCTGAATGGATGTGATGGCTGCCTTGGACTGATGCTGCTGTTAGTGGTGAAAAATGTCTTCCTTACGATTCTTGTGCAGCAGGCCGTGGAGTGCAGCACATTTTTATAATAAAGGTGATGAATTTAATCGCAAACTGCTAGCCAAATGGAAATTGCAGACCTTGATACTGGGAGAAAATTGCCTATAAAGCAACTCCTGAGAGAGCAGGCTTTAAATTTATCCACCCATTTCGACATTGAGGAGAACACAGGAATTGCAGGGTATTTTGCTTGGGCTGTTTAGTTCAGATGGATGACACTTTATTCTTCCTTTATTTAAGTACTAGTTACAGTGTTGCATTGTTTTTTTAAAAATAAAAAAAATTGACCTTTCTGCTTAAACTTTACACAGTAAGTATTTTGGAAAAATCTTTTCCTTTATTTGCTTGCTATTTGCTCCTATTAGAAAATAGGACCTAGTATGCATAATTGATTGAAACTTACAACTGCCTCACAGATTTCCCCTTGTGCCAGACTTAACCCTAATGTGATATGAGATTTAAAAACTGCATAGCCTTGTATTTGAAGACTATTTGCATTGAAGCAGTTCCATAAATAATTGAACTGTTCTTGAAGTCCCACTGGAAGTCTCTAGCAGTATGTTAACATAATTTCTTGTAGTGGCACTACATTTTTCAAACTTACTGGTTCTGATACATTTCAGCAAATCTTAACCTCTTATGCTTAGTAGTGCCAAATGCTGATGTTCTTCCTATATGATAACTAGGATCTGAATGTACGAATATGATTCCCATGTATGGTGAGCATCTATATTAAAAAGAGAAGACAAAATATTATTTAAGGAGCTTAGTAAAAGATGGCATGCTTATCAGCTGTTCATAGAAAGAATTGCAGATAATAATTTAGAAATAGATACTTGAATTGGACACTGAACTAAACGTACTCACTACAACACTTTTGGACTGCCCTTTTGAGTGCTTTGAGAGGTGATCATTCAGGTGGGAGTAAGAATGAATAGCATTGGATTTTGACACAGACTTCCAGATGAAGAGAATAGGAGCACTTAAGACATCAAGTGTGGCATCTGGTAAGGTTATTCCTTCAGATGTTTCATTGGTCCACTTTCTCCTCTTAAATGACATCAGAAGTAAGGTCTATGTTAGAATGATTCTCTTGGTTATAGGATCCTTAAGGTAAAATATAGCCTAATTTCTTGGCCAACATGATGAGTTTTTATAGCAAATGTATGAAAGAGGAGCTGCTCCTTCCTTGTTCATGATTTAATTTTGTTTTTCCCTTTAGAAAATCAAATCTGTTACCAATTTATGTTTTTTTCTATTTTTTTAATTATTACTTTGGTTTTTTTTTGGCAAAGTAAAGCTTCCTGAGAGGTAATACCCTTATTAACAGAAGACGCAAGGGTTATTAAGTCGCTGTGGGATGAAAACAGTTGAGCCTGATTTTGGCAGTTGTTGGAAATCTGTATCTGTAGTTAATGAGTAACTCATCCATATTCCTTTTCTGAAAGTGTAGATTTGTAGCAAAATAAAATGAATGGTTGGCAAGTTCTTGACTGTCCATTACCGTTACTTTCATTTTTCAATAGAAAATACAGAATAAAGTTCCTATAGAAAATATTTTCCCTATACATTTCTATATTTTCTGATCTCAGGAAAGCTGTGGCCTCACTTGCTTGAGAAGTATGCAGTAGCATTTATAATCTTGTTATGTTAATGTTCTTAGACTGCTGTAGATTCAGATGAACACATTAACTGGAATTCTGTACTTTGGCATATGAGGGACCAGCTTTTCCTTGGACCTTAAAAGTACGGCAGGTAGACAAGTTCAGCTACATACAGGCATCCAGAGTTAGCTGATATAACTTTACCCCTGTTCCTATGCTTTTTATTGCCTTCTGTCTGCAAGCATTCAGGGGCACCTGTTGAACTTGGGAAAGACCAAGTACAGGTGTAGAATAGAGCTGAAACTGGAATATGTTTGCTGAATTAATAGAAAAAGATTATGTCAAACCTGTTTACTGCAAAATAGCTGTAGGACCTGTTTTTGTTTTAATTACTGGAATCACCTTGGAGAGAAGTAATGGAAGATAGTTTTGAAGTAATTCAGCAGTTTGATGATGCAAAAATTAGATTCTTGTTGGAGAAGGTGTCCCTGTTTATTTTTGCTAATTCTGGTATGCAGTGAATTCTTCAGTGATCTGTTTCAGCTCAGTAACCTGGAAGAAAGCTAATCAAGCAAACCAGAAAATGACTAAGAATAGTCTTTTCCTCTATTAGTGAGTTGAATTGGCCTGCTAAAACAGAGCCGGTGTGAGAGGTGTTAAGAAATTTCATTTTTCATCAGCAGTGTGTTGTTACTACTAGTAACTCTTCTTACACTTCAAAGGAAGGAGAATTGGTATAGCAAGCCCAACTTCTGGAGTAATGGTCCAAATTTCTAATTTCTTCTGGACTTCTGTGTATAGTTTGGGATATGTAGTCTCCTTCCTCCACAGCAGTGAACTTTCTTGTATTGTCATTTTGTTAATCTATTTTTTACAATTTTCTCAAGATACGCAGTTCTTTTCTGGGATGAGTGGTGTCCTTTTTAACTATGCAATTTTTTTGCTTCTATAAAAAAGAGCAGGAATAATTTCATGCAGCTTGATGTTACTGTTCTTTGCACCTTCAATTTGGTTATCATTAACCTGTTTTTTCCACCGTTCTTTCTTCCTGTTGATTAAATGTCTGTGTAGACTTAGGCTTCTGTATTGCCATTCACCTTTGCTAAGTTTCAGATTAAAAGCAAACAAACATAAAACCTAAAAACCAAAATAGTTTATTATCCTCTTAAAAATGAGTTTTAACGTATGTTACAACTAGTGGTAAGATGTAACAAAACTACCAATAGTAGCATTTTACTTCCAGTGCAGTGTATGATTAATGCTCTTATCTTCAAACAGTGGTGTAGATTGATTTTCAAGTTAATTTTTTCCTACTGGTTTTTTTGGTTAGTTTTATGTATGTATCAACACAGAGAAAATGCTTGTTCTAACCTTTTTTTCACTATTTCTGTGTGTGTGTGTGGTGCACTTATTGGCCTGTTTCCAATAGCAGTGATTACATTGGTGTTCACCCTCTGTAGTTGGATAAAGTCGTGTTCGCAGTTTGGCAGTACTGTCTGTATTATATCAAAAGGGGTTTCCTTTTGCAGCCTTCGTTTGATCCACTGTGGTTTTCACCTTGAGTTTTAACAAGGGAAATTGGCTTGGGTTGCTTTCTTTATGCCATTCATCTGCTCTTGTCTTCTTTATCTTTTCACTAAACTGGTTTTTTTTGGTCTGTGCTTGTAACCAGATATATTACGCTGTCTACTTCCACCTCATTTTTCTACTTCCCCTTACTGATACCTACATCTTAAGCTTTCAGAAAGCTTTTTCTTGAGGTGAAGCAAGATATTCTGTACGATGCACAGTACAAAAAGTCTTGATGCTATCATAAACTGAGGTGAAGACAGTCTGTGTCTTTTGACTTTCTTACTTATTGGAACTTGTGTGTTCCGTGCTGCTTGCTTACTCGATAATGGTAACCATTGTTTTATTTTATGCATGCTCTGTTTCTTATTTTCAGTTCTGTTTCTTTAGGGGTCCTAATATTAATTATTTTTTAAATGTCTTTGGTACCTTATCTAAAATGATGTGGACTTTATTTTGAATTGTTACTGTTGAACCTTAGCATTATGTATAAGAGAACATTTTTTTCCCCACTCCATTTACTTTGTATGTAGCATTGGATTTAATCTGCTGTGTTTTTTATTCTAGTCCTCCTGTAGAGTCTTAATCTGTACTAACATTTCATAGCTTTCATAAGTATTGTTTACTGCAGCCTTACTGTTCATAGTTTCTGTTTTGCTTTGTTGACTGAATTTGTGGAGCTGTTTTCAGTTTGTCTCTAGTAAATAACATATCTTAGCATTTGTCGTTAAGGAAGACTTTTAGATAAGTCATCTAGTCATTCACAAGTTAAGGAATTGATCTGTGCATTTGATTGTGGGCTAAAATCAGTTAAACTGAGAGGTAATGTCTTTTGAGAAAACTTTTTGAACATCTTGAAGTCCAGTTTTGTTCTTGTTGTTCTTGGTATTTCATTGAGATGTTTTTAAAAACAAAAGCATCTTCCCCCCTGCAACTTTTTATCTTTTGTGTTCTTAACCAGATGTAGAAGTAGTGTTAGAAGCAGATTATTTAATAAAGAAACAGTTGTTTATTGGAGCTGTTTCTTTATTAAGGTCAGGGCTTGAATCTGTAAAATTAGAATTGTCTTTTGATTATTTTTTTTGCAAGAATGGAAAAGGAATGGGAGGAGGTAGGAAACAGAATTTACTTTCCAGTTTTACTAGTTACTGCTGCTTCTCTGAGAGGACAAAAGTCTGTTCACTGACTTTTGGCAGAAACAAAATAAATTTTAATAGGTTTCTCCCAGCTGTCTGGTTCACAATTTTGAAATAGTTCAGTAAAGTCGTAGTAAACAAGAGAAGCAGGTTGCTTAAATACATAGGTCTCTTAATTTCATTGCAGAATGTTCTTCTATATTGATATCAACTAAAAACTTCAATTTAGGATCTCCTCCCAGTATAGGAAGTTGTGAGGAGGTGTCCAGATGCTTCAGCATGCAGTCAGCAGTATCTTCCTGTTTCATTTTAATTTCAACACTGACCTACAGGAGAGATGTTGCAGGTGACAGAGATTATTCCCAAAAACATTGTGGTGGGTTTATTTATTTATTTATTTTTAAATTTGCTCCTGAAGGAGGAGTTGGGGGATCATGACAGACACCTAAATGGAGTGCAAAGCTCCCAGTGTTCAGTCTCCTTTTGAAGTGCACAGCTGGAATTTGCAGTTCAGTGTTAAACTGTTTTTTTCAAAGTTTTTAGAGGAATCATGAGAGTTGATATACCAAGGCTGCTGCTTCTCAAAGCTGAGAAAATACACCAAGTAAGATGTTTTCATTCTATACTTACCACAGTAATGAGGGAAACTAATAGAATATTACTCATGCAAACTTTCCCTGTCAAGCTGAAATGTATCCAGCATGCATCCAGGCTGTTTTGAATAGTAATTATAACTAGTGTTACTGGTTGTATTTCTAGTTCTTCACTACACTGTATGGAGCTTTATAGACTTTACCTAGAGTGCTTTTTGGTACTTTGAAGAACACACTGTGGTGTGAGAGTGTAGTTCTATGCTCTGTAGGAAAATCGCGTTGAAATGAGTTTTTGAAGTGTCAGAGGACGCCAAAAAGCTTTTCTGTGCTCCTCTCTGGGTTTTTTTTTTTTGTGTTTGTGTTTCATTTTGTTTTGGTTTTGTTGTTTTTTGGTTTTATTTCCACAGCGCAATGTAATTGAAAGCAGTCAAGCTTCTTACCAGATGTTCTGCAGGTCTAGTGGCAGGAGGGGATTGCCTATTTACTTTTTGCTTTTTCTTTATCCTTCAAAGATGATTTTAAAAAAAATCGTTTCCCCCTGCAGCCAGGATGTGAGAAGAGGTGAAAGAGAAGAGTTAGAGAGAAGGAGGCAGAAAATAGAAGCCTGAAAGGCTGTTTCAGGTTTTGGCTGCTTTTGTACTCAAAGCTTATAAAAACAAGTCTGGAATGTTAAATGGAGGAAGAAAATGAAACTTTTCTACTCCTGCTCAACACAGTATGTGTTAAAATTTTATTTCCCTTCTGGTAATATAGCCTCAGCTATATACCATTACTAGTAGTGCATGGCTGGGATTTAATGAGTGATGGCTCATCTGCTTGGGTGGAATATCATTCTGGCAATTAATGTTGGAAGCAGTAGTGTAAGCTGGTGTGTAGTTGAGGCCTCATCTCAGTTCCATTTTGATACCCTGTATTTAAAGTTAAAATGTATCTTGTCATAATGGGGGGCATGGGGGTGGTTAGCAGGGGTGGAGAGAGAGGGGGAAGGGCAGGGAGAGGTATTTCTGTGGTATGTTTGGTGTTCTGTGATTTTTAGCAGGAGGTGGTTCTCCCTAAGATGTGTGGGATAAACCATGAAACAAAATTAAAGCTTCTAGGCAGGCTGGCAGAGGTGATGGTTTTTTTCACTGTAGTATCTGGTACCAAACACTATGACTCTGAAAAGAAATACACTATTAACATGATACCAGTAATCCTAGTATTTCTAGTGCATAAACTGAAATCCTTTTTCAGTCATTCAGAGTATGGGTGTGTTTCTGAAGAAACACATGAATTATGTAATATAAAACTTCAGATATGATCTCTGGAATGTGCCATACTATCATATATATTTTAAATAGCTCTGATAGAACTTGTGATTAAGTTTGCATTATACATTCCACTAAATGGCCTCTTCTGCTGTTTTAACTTTGCAGGACTACATGAAGCTTCTCATGCCAGGTGTGTGGTTTAGGCCTCAATTAAAGCAGTGAAAAAGCTTTCAAGAATGAACATGGGGAAAAAAGTCCTAGTATTTAAAAACAAAATGCACTTAAATTTTTTTCTGTGAGAGGTTGCTAAAGTGAGTGCTTTTATCATTTTGTCTGGAAGTCTGCCTAGATTTAAATGAGATCGATCACATTCGCATTTGAACGCTTAAATTTGAGCACAAAAAAAGTTACCCTGCTGAGTATGTGCTGTACCTCCATGCAGTCTCCCTTACTGAGCTGTCTTATAGGACTGGGATGCTTTACTCCAACCTGAGAAAGCCATGTAGTTGCTGTCGTGAGTTTCTGTGGATTTGGGGAACGGACTTGAGAGAACAGACTGAGTTGCCTGTGTTGTAAGCAAAAGCATGGCTTTCTTCTGAAATCTCAGGTTTTATGAAGGGATTTTTTTTTTTAACAGGAAGATAGTGTGTTAGAGCACAGTAGTCTGGTGGTGTAGCCATCCTTCATGGTTTGTGGACTCTTTGGAGGAATAAAGCAATTTTGGGTGAAAGGTAGGACTAACTGAAGGAATGAAGAATGGTATCTTCCATAGGCAGAAAATGGGACCTGAGTATGGAGAAAAGACAGCTTGGGAGTAGGTGAAGGTTTGGGATGAGGAAAACAGGAAAACAAAAAGTATATGTCTTCTAGAGGAAACTGTTTTCCAGAGCCTGGGGTAAACCCAAAGTTTTGGAGTCTTGCCATGTCTTTGCTGTCAGGAAATATCTGTGAAACCCAGAGGCAAATTGTCTCATTCCTCCTATGCTGCTGGACAGTATCTTCTTCTGCTGTCAGTTAATGCCTTATTTCATGTGGCAGAGGCCTTTGGATGGAAAAATGCCAGCCTGGCTGACTGGTTGAATTTAGCAAGTTACCAGATAGGAGCACAGTTGTTTTGTGGCAGTAAAAGTGATCCATAAGATGCACACAGATGAGAACTTTCAGGCAAGCTTGTTTTGTAAGAGTGATGTTTCTGATACTGGGGGAATCTCAGGCAGCAGTTCTCTGAAGCGTTATTAGGTTTTTTTTTTTGGTTTTTTTTTGGTCAGGTCTTGCATATCGTAAGGAAAAAATCACATCTTTCATTTCTTTATAGTGTTTCATGAGACTGTTCATAAAGGTCTACTTCCCAGCAGAGTGTGATTCAGACTTTTTAGAAAATGCCTCTTGGTGTTGAACAAGAGAATCTTAACTTAGGCAATAAGACATAGACCAAGAGAGTGTATATTTATTTACATGGAAAGAAGCATTGGGCTTATTGTTGAGGGTGATATTTTATTGATGTGGTGTCTCAAGGCAGGGCCTAAATATGCCATAATCACAGTAATTGTGATTAGTAATAGTATTTGAGGATTAGAAGTCTGAAGAATTATGTCAGTTAATAATGGAATTTTTTGCTGTTTTAGAACCAAGGGTATATGATAATACTGTCATAGTTCCCAGGATAGTTATATTGTGCTACTCTAAAAATATTAGTAGTAGTTTATCAAGGGATATTTACCTCTTCACACCTGAAGAGTGTGCAATTGTTTTTTTGGGGAAAGGCTGTGCTTTTGTTTTATTAGGTTTTAGTGGATTGCTGATGTGACAGCGTACATAACCATGCCACTTGGAATCTCCTGTCAAACAGCCTAAGTTACCTATGTACCTTTACAAGGATATCTCCAAGGTAGTGTGGACTTGTACTGACCCAAATACTCAAAGGGCCATTTTGACGCTGGCTGCCTCGCCTGTCAAGGCAGATCTGCTTAATGTGGGACTGATGTTACGTGCTAATCAAATGCTGTGTGGAAAATGAACAAGAAAGATGATCAGAAGGCTCAGCGTAGTCTGTTTTATTCTGATTACTTCTAGAAGTAGTACTTCTAGAGAAGTATCACTAACCAAATACTTCTGTTTACATAGTAGGCAGGCCAGCGACATTCTCATTAGCTCTGTTATGGTTGAAGGGAGTGAGCTACTTCTGTGTTCTGTCTTGTTGAAATGAGAACCCACCTGATAGAGCTGGTTGCACTGCAGTTTTTGAAAAGCAGGTGTCTGTTCATCATGTGAAAGAGCAAAACTACTTAGACCTCTGGTAGTCGATGGGATTTTGTCATAGCATAAAAATACTATTAAAAGAGGTTTTTTTTGAAGAGCTTTGTTTTTTCTTGACAGAAATGAAACTTTGTAAGATAATCTTAAGTAGGTTTTAGCATACTCAACTGCAAATTAAGTTGAACATTCCATTCACTCTGTGGAATAACAATAAATAAAATAGGACAAATAACAGTTAATACCTTTCACTGCAGTAAAAGAAACATAAGTAGTAATGTTCTTATTTCTCACTTTGTCAGAGGGTGATAATGGTAGTGGTTGTTCATTCTCTAAAGTTTTGCTGGCTCTGCATGTTTGGAAAAAGTTAGTTGCCTTGCTGATTTCCTGCTGGTTGGTAATGTGTTGAGTCAGATGGCTGAACTAATGTGTGGTACAAAAGGATGGATAACAGTTAGATTAGTACACTACTATGTCACTTCATTTTAACTAATGTTCAAATCTGAAAAAATACTCAGCTTTAGTAAAAATTACAATTGCCAACAGCCTACTTGTTTAACCTTGAATTTAGGCCTCAGTCGTGTGTAAGACTTAGTTTGATTGTTGCCAGCTTTCACTTCCCCGGAGAACCATGTTTACATAGGTATATTTATCTTTTAGAAGATTATTCAGGTGTATGTATTTGCAGTGAATTCAAGCACACTGGTTTTTTTCCTCTACATTGATGAAAAATGATCAGCTTTTCAAAGCTGACTGGTTATCTTAATCACTTCAACGTGATATGGAAGTTGTTTAACAGTTGTAATAGAGGAACTCGGTGACAATTTTTAAGTAGTTTTTTTCTGTATATATTACCTAGCATAAATACAAGCAATTTTTAACTCCTTTCAACACCTTGGTTAAAATATTTAATGACATTGCTTAAATTTTTTACTAGTTATATTTCTCATATATAAATTTTTGTCACTGGTGGTGTTTGTATAATAAATTACAATTTGCAGTAGGGTAAAAACTGTTCCTATTAGCATATGTATTATTCTTAATAGATTTTTTTAATCACGTTTTGACAACCTCCTTTTTATCAGTTCTACTTTTGGCACAGCTATTGTCACTTTGTTTTACCTTATACCTTGAAGAGCTTTTCTAGGAGTACCCATTTCATAGAGTCATAGAATGGTTTTGGTTGTAGGGACCTTCAAGATCATCTAGTTCCAACTTCGCTGCCGTGTTTTAACCAAATTTCTTTAGTTAAACTTGGCATAGTAACAAAAATGGACTAATGCGTCTGGATGGAATGTTTATTCTAGAACTAAATTTTGGAATGTTGTCCTGCAACATGTACGTGTTTGGTTATTCTATATCCAACTCAAGAGTTTTCAGGTGTGTTGGATGTGTATAATCTTTTAACACAGGTAGGTAATGCTTAATTTAGGGTTGTAGTTTGGTCAGCTGTGTTGTCATATTTCTTACACTATGGTGTTGGTTATGTATTTAGTTAAGTAGAGATTGTGATTAAGTAGAGGTCTTGTTTATGTACTGACTAACTCTGGGAAATCTTCCAATACTTCAAAGTTAATTTGAAGTTGCACAGTGCATGTTCGTAATGTAATTTATATCAGAGCAGTGCAGTATTTAATGTTGTAGATGACTAACTTGTCAGTGCTGGTACTTGTCAAGCAGAAATGGTTACTTTCTTAGTCTTGTGAATAAAATGCTGACAGAGTCAGGTAGGGCAGCATTTACAACAGTGCTGTGGGATGGGGATCAGTGTGTATAAAAGTGGGATTGTGTTACTGTTGTACGTGATCAGCTAAGAAAATGCAAATTGGGAATGAGAGACACTAGTCAGTCCTATTCAAATGGATTAGATTCCAGTTGAAGTGATGAAAGCTGTCAGGTCGGCCTCTTATGAAACTGTACTTCAGGAATATGTAGAGAGAGACATTTCGTACAAATACTGGAATAGCTTTGTTTTGACGTGCTAGCAGGTTAGAATTAGAAATGTTCTCTTTATAACTAAGTCAATTATCTCTAGGTATGCTTGCTTTCTCACATTTTGGTGTTTCATATCTTACAGTATTAGGTAAATTCTTCAGTTGGTTTGTTTAGATGTCACGAATACAAAACCTGTAGTGCCTAAATACGTTTTTACGATTGCAAGTATTTTCATCAGCATCTCAGTATAGTATATTCTTTTAATAAAGAATGCATAGTGTTAATACTTCACAGCTAATCAGCTAATAATGACTAATTTTTTTTCCTCCCCTTTACCTCATGAAGCATATAGGGTATGGTCCAGATATCTGGTGGTTTTCAGTGTATCAGGTGATCACTGTGTGCGTGAACTGTAGAAGATTCAGTTTTGTGGCACAGAAAGATAGACAAAACTGTGAAAAATCGACAGGACACAGGAGGATATGCATCTTCACTTCCCAACATTTCCTGAAATACTTTATATTAGAGACCAGGTTTTGTGTTTCTTCAGATCGCCTTTGTATGTTAAAATATATGAAGGTTACTCGGGCCTTAAAACAATTAGTAAAATAGAGGGAAGACTCACGTAACATTACTGTGTTAGTGAATAGGTAATTATTTTTGGGTGGTCATGGAAATAAAAAAAATTCCCTCCTTTCATACAAAAGACAAAGACTACATTAACCAATGGAATGCTTTGTTGTAATTGCTGACTGTGGAGGATCATTGTGGATGGTTCCCAAAGACTGAGAAAATAACTCTGCATGTGCTCCATGTTGCTCTTTGAAATTGGTGAGTCTTAAAGTGCACCTTTGAATACAGGAAAGAAAATGGTGCTGCAGTTTAGTTTTCAATTGGGTTTTTTTTTTGTAGTTTTTACTTCTCAGTTCCAGGAATAAGCAATTCTAAAGTTTAGGTAACTCAGTCAAAATTTTAATTTTTACACTTCAGAACTCATTATTTAGAAGGGGCTCTGCCACAAATTTGTTTAAATTAGTTTGTTTTGTTTTTAAAGGTTGTAAAGTAGTGTCTTGCCCTTTACTTTTAGGCACTTCTTGCACTTATTGGCGGAGTAGCATTGTGTGGGATTTCAGTGCGGATATCCAGGTGATTCTGATATTAATTAGGCTATTGTGTTCTGAAATGCTCAGTATACATTTCCAGAGAATGTTCTTCTGGCTTTAACTGGAGAGCTTCCCATTACATGACTTCACAGTTGTTGAATGTAAATACACTTTATTTCATATGCAGAAGATACCTGTGGAAAGTGCACAGCAGTTGATTCTGGTGTGAAGGGAGCATCGGATAGTGTGTGGGTAAAGAAGGTCCATTGCAGACCAGTGAATCTGCATTGTTCACAAAGATCAATTTAGAAAAAAAGACAGTAAACTGAGGTAACGCATTTTTTTGTAAAAAAATAACCAACTGAGGAACTAAAACCCTAAAAGTTCTGTCTGAGCTGATACTGTCAAGCTGATGTTTTTAAAGAGTGCCAAGTAACACTGTTGTTTAAATCTCATAGAATGGATGGCTCCTTTCTTTAATCTTTCTGATGATTAGTAGTTCATACAGAGTAATATTACTGCAGATTCTCCCACATCTAAGGTATTCAGGTTGTTTATAATTATGGTTACCTGCCAAACATTTGATTTATGCTACTGAGTATGGAAAGAAAAACAAACAAACAAAAACTGAATAGATCTAGAAGCCTGATGCACATTTAGCTGCGTTACTTGTAACTAAGGAAGGACTTGCGGAGCTAGAGCGAGTCCAGAGAAGGGCAGTGGAGATGGTGAATGGTCTGGAGCACAAGTCCTCCAGAGGAGGATCCTCTGAGGGAGCTGGGGGTGTTTAGCCTGGAGAAAAGGAGGTTCAGGGAGACCTTGTCATTCTCTACAGCTCCCTGAAAGGAGGATGTAGCCAGGTGGGGCTCAACTTCTTCTCCCAGGCAGCCAGCGGCAGGACAAGAGGACACAGTTTAAGGAAAGACTGGACATGGCACTTAGTGCTGTGGTCAAGTTGATGTGTTGGTGTATTTGGTCACAGATTAGACTGGTTGAGTCTCAGAGGGCTTTTCCAACCTAATTGATTCTATGTTTCTGTAAGTATTTAGGGGCAACTTGCTGCTAAAGGGAGCTAGAGTAGATATTTGAGAGGGTAATAATTAAGCCTGATACAAATATGAGCCACCAAATCTGCTTCAGCAGTCATGCTGTGCTGATGGACTTTAGTTTAGTTTTACAGTTTTCTCTCTATCAGCTAATTACTCACCTCAAGAAACTTTCCATTTTCCAGTGCTGCTCCATTTGGGTGTGGATGGATAGTGTATGTCAGTTGCTGTATTATGTTAGTTGAATATGCCAAGTAGACTTCTGAAAAGTTCTTTAAAGCATCCTCTTGGGAACTTATAAACTGATTTTTATGTTAAAGATATTTAACATAAAGATATTTAAAGATAGTGCTGGGGTATGATGAGACAAATACAAGAACTTCATCTCAAATGTACAGCTTTTGGAGCTTACCAAGAAAATGAGGAGACTGTATTTAATCTTCTTTGTATTATTTTTTTAAGCAAATGCAGATTGCCACTGGCAGCTGTAATGCAGGATTGATGGACTTTTTCAGATCTGCTCTGGCCTTTCTGACATACCATAATATTAAATAACATAAATGCAAGTTTTAGTAAGTGGAAACAAATGCATAACTGTTTTAAATTTGCCAGTTAATTATGTCAGAGTTCAGTGTCATGCTCTAGACCAAAATTGCTGATATATGAAAATTTGTCCGAAGTGGACTGTTTTATCAGCTTTGCTTGATCCTAAGTCTAATTTTTTTTTTTTTTAAACTCTGTGTTCATTTCTGAAGGAAAGATGCTATGAATCTTGTTTGATGCTCAGGCATTTCACTGATTTAATATCGGGGTGGGGAGTGTAAATGCTTGCCAGCGTTTTAGACCGTGCACTGATGATGCGTTCGGGGTACAAGTCTGTGTGGCACAATATTAAAAATGACTTGCTTTTTTTGCTAGCATTGCTATTTCTGCTGCTTCAGCAGTAGTAGCGAACAGCACTGGTGTTAACAGTGAAGACTGTTAAAATTGTGATGAATAAAACCAGCTATTTCTTTGCCAAGTAAGCGTACTAAAGCTGCTAGATTAGAAAACACATGAGTTGCAATGTTCCACCAGTAATAAAGCACTTTAAAGCGTTCTGTTGACATTTATACAAAGAGAACGGATGAGTATGCTCTATTTGGTTTTGAAGTCAGTTTGATACAAACCTTACAACTGCCCACAAAAGAAGGAGTTTTGCAGGCTCTTCTTGCAAAAAGAAATGACTGAATTTTGACATCAAGAGTGCTGACAAATTGCTGAAAGTGCTGCCCACTTAGTGACTGACCGTTTAATCATCGAAAGTGTACTGCTAGATTGGGCTCTGAGGAACAAAGGAGAAGAACCTATAGTTTTTCCAAAGCATTAAAAGATGAATTGAAATTTGGGGGTTTGAAACTTTTGGGGTTTTTTGGGGTTTTTTGTGATACTCCTGAATGACTTGTGTGCAATATTCTCAGTGGTGGTGTTGAGTACTTTGACATTCTTTTTCAATTCTTCTGAGAGACTAAGTGTCTATCGATCTAGTGCATTAATGGTGTGATGTCACTTTGGTTTTTCTTTAATTTTTTTTATAATAAAAGTTGTATTTAAATTTGGTATGTGCTGTGTCAACAGTACTCTTTCTGTGCAGGGGATGAACTCAGCATGCTACTCATGTTATAGTTTGAGTACATGCTCTGTGTTAGTCTTCAGAACACTTTCAAGAGAGATTGTAATTCACCTGTCTTCAGAGATTTTAAGTAAGAGCAGTATATAAGTTTCGTACTTTTTCTGCTTTTTTTCTCTCCATTATTAGTTATATTTTCCATTTTTTTTACAATGTTGTTGGATGCTGTTTGACACACTGTGTATTACATAAAATTAACTGGTGTCTAGTTGTAGTTGTCTGATTGATGGGTAATGCTTTAATGGGACATGGAATTGGTTGCCTGCCTGTATAAATCATGGATCTGTATTCAGTGGATTTGGATCCTATGAAGTGGTAATTTTATGTCTATATATTAGAGTGTCTGCCATCCTTGTTTTCTAGTTTAGGGGCTTAGCTGATTGGACAAAAATTGGAAAAAAAATACTTTTTTCTTTAAAGTAACTCTCAAATGCCTGAAGTGATGATCTAGCAGCAGTTGTGTGCAATAAAAACACTTTGTAAAAACATAAACTTATTGCACACATTCACACATTTTGTTGCATTAAAAAAATTAAACTGCATAGTAGTAAAGAATGAGAAGGTACTTGATTCAGTTAATTCCTCACCTGCCCCCTCAGTGCAATGCATGCTGATCACATGCATTTGAGTGGACCCACTAAAATGGTCTCTGATAGATAGTTATTAGCATTTTTCACTTTTTGCAAAAAGCTGTTGTGGAAATACTGAAAGTGTTACTTGTGCTTCATTTTAGTGTCATAGTTTGTAAGAAAAAAAATTAGAGAATTTATTTTTGCCTGTCAAAATACATAAAGTTACTCTGCATGTAAATAATTCAGTGTCGATGATATTTTGGGCATAACTTGATTTCTCTGAGAATGTAGAAAACTGAAACTGATGTTCTATGCAGCAGTGAGATCCAAGTACCATGTAGATTTTTAGCTATATGAACATACCTGGTTTTCTTACCATAACTCTTAAACTTTTAACTTTGAACATTTCTTCCTAACTTTATTATTTTTTCATATGGAAGCTAGCTTGTGCTTGGGAATCTTTGAAAGTCTGGTACTTCACTTGGTTAAGGAAGCATGCCTGCTGGTGTTAGAAGACTGTTAGTGTTTTGATTAATTTCTGTATCTCTTGCTGATTTTGGCTATTGGATTGTTCTACCCTCACTTGCTGTGTATTGTAAAAACAATGAATGATAGTTAAGGTGTTCTTCTGTTGGTTTCAAAAATGAAGTTCTGTGTGTGTTGATGACTTAACATGGTCTTAGGGAAGAAACATAAGCTGAGAGTGGCATCAGTTTAACTCTGTTTATATGGATGTAGCTAAATTGGAACATCAGAAGATTTGTTTCGGTGCTTCAAATTCTTAGTTCTAGCTTAAACTACAGTGAGGAATGCCTCAGTTTTAAAACAGTTAAGTCTGCTGCTCTTCCAAAAGATAAAACTTTGTGATTTAGAAGAAGCTTTCTTGGTGAGAAATAGTAAAGCTGTGGCCACTGGTGATGAAAGTGGTTTGCAAAGTGGTGGGACAGGAAGGATTTGAATCTTTTCAGTTGTTTCCTACTTTGAATATTCTTGCAGAGAATGGTTTACGTAAACCAGTTTTACATTGCAACCCAGCAGTCTTAAACACATGTGCAGAGTCTTACTTCTTCTGAAGGAATAATTGACAGCTGAAAATGAGTAACTTCTTGATGGTTTTTAATGTGATGACAAACACCTCTCATGAACACTGTTCTTTGTGTGTTCAAGAGGGAAGAATACTTTAGATTTAATGAAGAAATCAAAGCAGTACAGATCGGTAGACAGATGTAAGCAGTATAAGCAGTATATCCTGCTTCAAAAGGTATCGTAGAATGGTATTAGAGAGATTGAAAAATACGATCTGTAGATAAAGGAAGCAAAAGATTACATTACTTGTACAGTTTCCGGGACAGAGGAAGAAAAATGTCCTCTGGACCAGAGTGCATGTCATTGCTACCATGGCTAACTAGGTCATGCCATATTAAGGTGGAACAAGATAAAGACATTGAAACCTGTTTGTCTCTTTTTTTTAAGTTTATTTCTCCACTACCCTGCTGTGAGCAAGACAAATTTGTCATTTACTGCTAAACTTAGTACTTAGAGTGCACAGAGCAGGGTATTGTTAAAGGTGAATATTGCCCGTTTTGAAATTCTTCGTGAGTTTCTGCTTTTACCTACAGTAGGGATGGGTACTTATATCCTTTCAGAGGCCTGTTAATGCATTGGCAGAACTCACAGGTTTTAGAGGTATGTGGAAGCTGCTGTATGCCTTTCTTTGTTTCTTAAGTCATATCTACTATTATAATTAAGTATCTCTCCTTACTAAGACTCTTTTAAATCCCTGGAGTGTTATACAACGTAATTACCACTGCAGCGATTAGATAGAGGTAAAGTACCTAGAATTGTACTTAGATGTTCACTCTGAAAGTAAAGCTTTCCGTATTTTTGAATCAGTTTGTTTTCTGTGAGAGGGAAGAATCTGTAAAGAATTGTATATATGAAGGAGCTAAAGCTTTACTAATGAACTTGAAAAATGTGATTTCATGAGAGACATACCAACGAGGCTTCTGGGCAAGGGAAGACCTACTTGATAGTGTGTAAGAAATGTGAAATAAATCTAAAGAAAAGATTGTTTACTTGACTTCCTGATTTTTTTTTTTTTAAAGATATGTGACTTCAATGCTAAAAAATAAAAAGGTGTCAGTGGAGAATTTGACCTTCCTACTTTAGCACTGCTCCTCAGATTTGTAGGTATTTTAAAGTACTTTAGAACAGAATTAAACAGTGCTTGCTAGAGCTTGAGAGAACAGAGCTTTTATCTTTTCTAACATGCTGCTGATGATGCTTTTGGAAACCTTATTCACTCCTGATAAGCTTGAGGGAGGTGCTGAAAATACAATGCCACATAATTCTGTCAATACATGTAACTGCCTAAAGCAAGTGGCAAAGTTGCAAGATACTCAAGAGACTAGAAGCTTGAATTGGGTGTAATGGGGGACCGTAAAAGGAAAGGTTATGTCATCAAAATTCAATACTTTGTATGGAGTCCTGTTGAAACACCAGAGGTGTGATTAAACAAGAGGCAGGTACGTGAGAAAACTACTGTTAGTCGTAATAAAAAAAAGTAATCTTGCAGATATGTAGAAGGATTCAGCAGAATCTGGAAAAACCCAGGAGGCATATCAAGCAGATAACTTAATGAGTTGTGCATTTGAGAGAATGCTTGTGGTCAGCTGCACTAATACCTTAGGAGGGAAGATAGGCTGTACTCAATCCATAGTTAGAAGTGAGAGAAAATGGGTGAACTAGAGATTTGATCTCACTGTTTTATCATTTATGCAGTAGTCTGTCAGTACTGTCAAATTTAAGAGAAGTGGAAAGAGAATTTCATAGATAATGTGTTGTGCAGAAATGGAGTTTGGAGAACAGGTCAGAAGTTAAAGAAAACTGGGAATATATGCCTGTTATTTCATCTGTTACTTCTGAATGTTTCTTCTGAGGTCTTGGAGAAAGTATCTGAGATAAGAGAGAAGGTAAAATGCCAAGAAGCAGAAGAAATGGTAGCACTTGAGGAGCCAATGATACTGCTGACTGCTGTAGCTGTGATTGTCTCTGTCCTGATGTTTGTTACCGTTACTGCTGGCTTGAATGTAGAGAGAGAAAATACAAACCTACACATGCAAAGAAAACTAAAATGCAGGTGTCTGGTCCTGTTGTGGAGTTTTCTACTCCACGGAGTTGGTAGATTCTTCATTCTCTGTGCAGTTTGAGGCATGATAGGTAGCTTAAGTTACACAAGCTGAAATTGCATGGTAGTCCTCAAGCCAGCTCTCATACTGTCTGTGTGTGTTCCGAATGTTTGGCTTTCAAGTGTCATGAATGTGGCGTAGGATTATTTGCAAGGGAAAGATTAAAATAAATGTTCGTTTTCTCCTGTGAAAGCAATGATACCTAGTGTTAGTGATTATATTCTGCATGAAAGATACATTTTGAAAGGAAAATTTTGGTGCAGCTACTCAGTAGCTGCTAATTATAAATAAAAATGACCATGTTGCTACTTATGCTTCAGTACTTCTGCGGACTGCCTAGTTTGTTTCAGTGTAGTGTAAATTAATGGAAAATCTGAAGAGAATGAAAAGGAAGCAAAGTGTGCCAAAAGATAGTAATATTTGTTCAAAGAGATGTGCTAAAGAATTTCTTTATGTACTGAAGCCAGTATAAATACTGCATGTAGTTCAGAGGAATTTGTGCTCGTAGCCAAAATTGTCAGTGTAGGAGATGAGGATTTTTTCCTTGAGCTATGATTATATGGTGACAAAATTTGTGTTCCCCATTGTAAACAGGTGTTAACTACCAAATCATGATACAGTACACATGACTGTGTCAGTTTCCAGCAGAGAAACAATTTGTTCCTGAATGTGCGTTTCAGAGATGTGTCCTTTCTGACGCTCTCCCCCACCCGACAGCTTTTCAGGTGGTGAAATCTCAGCTATTAATCATTTGCCGGAGAAGAAACTGATTATGAAACAGAGGTTATATTCATCTCTTGTCTGCTGCTAGAATTTCAAGTGACTTCTTCTTTCTGTGGCTTCCTGTATTTAGATGAAAACATAAGATTTCTGTTCTCAGTGTCATGTTTAATTCTGAAGGTTTTGAAAGCAGTTGTTGCAATTCTAAGTAAAAGACTGGAATTACTGATACCTGGCTTTGTTTACAGCCCATACTATTGTGAGTCTTAATACTTTGGGAACGATCCTGTTGAAATACTAGTTTTTTGTTTGAAACTTGGTTAATACATTAATTTTAAGTAATTCTTCCATGGTATTGAAATAAACTCATTGAGAACATTTTTACACTATTTGGGATTCCGTAAATTACGAAATGTGGAATTTCTTATAGCAGCAATTTAAATACCACGTTTAACAGGTTTAGAAATAAAATTTAACCTCTTGCTACATGTCTTTTTGTTAAACAAAAGAAAGCTTTGTATTCATTCTCAGACTATTACAGTTTAGTGACGCTAATATAGATTTGAATCAAATTATCCATTTTTAACTACCTTTTTCATAACTACTGAACTACATTTTCCAAGTAAGTACCTCAAGGTGTGAGTAATACAGGTGCCAATGGTAGAAACCGTACTTAGAAGTTCATCCTTGACATTCCCTGGTGCTGTTGAGGAATTTTTCATTACTTTGAAATGAAGTAGTAGGGCTTCTGGGTGCATAGAGAGCTTGCCCAGGTCTGATACCACACTTAGCGTCATTTTTTTGTTATTTCTCTGGGGGTAGTCAGTAGAACAATATCTACCAGTTTGTTGTCATACCATGTGCTCATGAACTGCACTGTTGTCCTATTTCCCATTGCTGAAAGATGCTCCATTTAATTTCCAAGTGTTATAGCTAATCCCATAACTAGCAAAAAGTGCTGTATAGATGCATTTTTCTATTTTTTATGTTAGGTACAGATTTCTAATTTTTTTTGCTTTCTAGCTGCCTTATTATTAAAATAAATATATAAAAGAACTGTTTTTATACACCTTTTAAATGATCTGAACAATCTTTTTAAGTGTTCTGGGGAGCTACACATAATTTTTACTTCAATAGCTGAATTCCATAAACAGGATGAGTAGGCAGCAAATTTACAGACATGAAAGACATTTAAGGATAGGTGCTGCAATTTAAAAGAAAAAAGCAAAAAAAACTGAAAACCCGTAAACAAAACAGAAGAAAAAAACCAAACCCAGAGCAGATTTTTCAGCTACTGTGATCTTCAGGAGAAGAGGAAGAAAATGGCGTTAAAATTTGGGAAATAATAGAAAGAGAAGATTGATATATTAGATTATAATCTGTTACTGTATTTAATGGCTAATATACGTTTTTCCCCCCACAGAAATTAGCAGAGTACGGAAAGACATGTATAACGACACATTAAATGGTAGTACGGAGAAGAGAAGTGCAGAATTACCAGATGCTGTGGGACCTATTGTACAGTTGCAAGAGAAACTATATGTGCCTGTAAAAGAATATCCAGATGTAAGTATATCTTTTTAGTCCCTAAATTATTTTTTGATCCTTGTGGTCGTCTTTAAGTGTAAATTTCATGTGATGCTACCCTTGGATCACGCTGAGTTGCTTTGGACACTAGGGAATCAGTGTATGTTCCACTTGGCTTGATTTGCAGTGAGTGTGAGTGGAAGAAGGTTGTGTTAAATACCAAACTAGTATGGATTGCTAAACCATAGATGTAAGATCCTTAATTATCTTGTTCATTCAGTATTGTCCATCCTGAGATACTTGTGAAGTGAATTTTAGGAGGAAAGGAGTTCTTGGGATGGTGTTTTTTCCTCTTGGTGTGTCTCTAAGAGGCAGCTGCAGAATGCTTTGAGGCCCTTTACAGACCTTTGGAGACTGTACTTAGTCTCAATTACTGTTTGTCCCATTACTGTGTAACTAGTTCCGTTGCTTAGAGAAGTGTCTTTATCGCAGGGTTGGTTGTCCTGTCCTCTCCCCTTTCCCCACCCTGCTTAAGCAAAACTCTTTGCTTGCCTGTCAATACTGTGCTCTCCATGGGGTGTTTAGTTCTGTTGTACACTTAACCTTTTGAAGGAGAATGGTTTCATTTAACTAGAACTGTTTTAAATTCATCTGGTCTGAAGTGTTTCTAAAAACTACTTGGGAAAAACAGTCCTGTCAGAATCTACCCCCAACTACCCCAACCATTTTCATCGATTGATGACAAAACAAGAAATTGTGTTATTCTTCCCTAATAGAATATAGAGGTTCTGTTGCAATAGAGGAGTGCAGGGTCCAAGTAAGGGATTTGCACATTAAAGTGATGTAACATGGAAGAAAGTACAAAACAGCAAAAAATGGGGGTTAACACTTGTGTATTTCTTTGGCTTTTCTTTGTATGCTTAATTAGATTAAGCTCTCCAAATGGAGTTTTATTATTTCAATGCTGCTTAGAACATACAGGCCTCTAAATAAACGTCATTGTGCCATGCTCCATTAAGAAAACTAAGCGCGAGTCTATTCAGAACAGAATATTTAGAGAAATGTCTTTCCTTCCTTTTCAAGTTTTCATGTAGCTGTTTTGCTTTGGGGTTAAAATACCTGTACTGGGAAAAGTGTTCAAGGAATTTGCATTGGCACTAAGGACATCTCTCTCCCCTTGTATTGCATTTTTCTTCCAAATTAAACGTATGTGTGTATATATACATATGTGCGCATGCATACTTGTCTTCACACCAAAAACAGTGATTCTTTTGAAACTCCTTGGAATTACAGATTTTTGAGAGGAATTGTCCTATCCTTTTGTTCCACACAGCCATGTAAGTAGCTGTGGACTTAATACCTGCATATATCTTAGAAATATATTGCTTAGTGCTTTAAAACATTTCTTTTTTCTTTTCCATTTATATAGTGCTTTAAAACATTTCTTAGTTATTGAAATCTTTTTTTCATAGCTTGACAATGTATTCTTTGTGAAGAGCTGCCTTAGTTATTTGTTCTAGTTTTTACAGAACTTGATGCCTGCTTTACGAGGATTATGAGAAAAAAGTGTTGGATTTCCCTTAACTATTAAGCTGCTGTTCTAGAAATCAGGGGTTTAGTAGCTTAGCTCTTCACTGCGAGTTAATTGTCAAATATAGTGTAAATAAGCAGGAAAGAGTTTGTCTCTAGTTACTGTCAAAGTAATGATTTCACTAGCTACTGCTAGCTCTTTGTGTGCTTTCAGAAGAACGGCCTTGAAGTGGCCACTAATTTATTTTAATAAACTCTTACGCATTCAGAAGTTGGAGAAGCTTGTGATTTGTATACATGTGACCTGGAATAAAAAGGCTGTTGGTTCTTGTGAGATGATGTGAAGTGTGTGCTAGAAAATGTGCAGCTTCTGCCACTGTGGTGGGACCTGGCAGTTCAAGCTTCACTGGGGAGCCAAGCCTGGTGTTCTCTGTGTGCTCCCGTATTTGTTCATTGCTACTTGGAATGGGATTTGCACAGCCTCAATAACTGATTAATCAACTAGAATATACTAATACATACGAATAAAAAGCTTTGATTTTATATGTGGGTTCCTTCTAAAGTCTTTGTGCAACTCAGAAATTAAGTAACCTTCTTTAAATTCAGGCTAGCACAGCATTCAGAAGGTCTGGAGTACAGTGATTCCAACTTTAAAAAAAAAAAAAAGGTGTAAAATTTGCTTGTAAGTATTAATTTCAACAGTAAAGGTAAACTTGTGGGTATAGACAGAAATTGTCACCTGTGATAATTTTCACAATGTTATGTGAAACATCTTGCTCATATTTGGCAATTAATTTAGTTGTTACCAGAAATAGGAATGACATAATGTATAGACTATGAGAGTGAGTTTCTCAGATGAATCTATTTAATTCTTTCTATTGCCATAATTTTCTTCCAGCTGACAAACTTGTATATCTTACAAAGATGTAAAGTTGGATAAACCTAAAGTTGCTCAGAGAAGAGTGACTAGAAACTATTTTTCTGATGTATATTTAATAATATTTTTAGTAACAGAATTTTAAAAAAATTAAAACAATCAGCAAAATGTTATGAAGTTCTAATGAACTTTTGTTATGGTAATTTTTTTTATTTAGAATTTTGAGCATATTGGTTAGTTGACTATAGTGAATACTGGATAGTACTATAGTGCCATTTTGTGCACAGAATCCTGTTACTTGTGAGGCATAAAAACAGTAGTCTACCATAAGTTCAAACAAACATGCTTTATATATATGTGTATATATAAACATACACAAAAGATGAAACAGTAAATTTTCATAGCCTGCATCACTTTGATATTACTGTTTTACTATACTTTGGTTACCCACACAAAGTAAAGAATATATAAAATTAAATTTAAAAGCTAAAATAAATATATAAAATCCCCTGAAGGCTCTTAATTTATTTTTTATACTAGTGCATATTGAGTATTTTTAATCTAATATTTATTTGAAGACTATAGTTGATGCAAGGTTCAACTTGCCAAAAAATTGATTGAGTGAAACAGCCTGTAGTTTTTAAATGCTGACTGTTCAGAGTCTGAATTTCTATTTCTGTACTAGTAAGTGGAAGATATACAAAAATCTTGCTAAACAAGAATTAATTTTCTTTGATGTGTTGTATTAAAAAAGAGCATTTTTGTGTGATGTAGTCACAGTCTCATAAATTGTGTAACTGTTGGGATGGTCTCCTTTCTGGCACTTTTTTTTTCATAGGAAGTTCCTGTTACACAATTGGGTCTATTTGTATTGTTTTCTTCTAGCACCCTTGAAAGGTGTTTAATCTTTATAGAAATTTTAGTATTAAAACTGAGATTTTAGATACTTAACTTTTCTGAACCATGTATATGCTCCTGAAACTTGAGAGAGAACTTGTGCAGAAGGCACCCAAAAAGTGGCATTTCATTAATTGTCCATATTTTGCCCTTCAGTTAAAAATGTGTTCTCTACAGTGTAATGTTTGTACTGTCATATAAGTCTTTGGTGTTACAGTTTGAAGGCATTTCCAATTCATGGAGAAATAACTTCCATCAGAATTTTAAAAAGTAAGAAGAAAAGACGTCAGAAAAATTATTGAACTCTTAAGAAGCAGAAGAACAGAGGATAAGCTATTGTTTGTGGGTGAACAGTTAATAGTCTTTAGCATTTATTATGCTTCAGATAAATGATTAATTTTCTTGAATTTCCCTAAAGAGTTGAGACTAAACTTTCTGCCTGATATCAATTTAAACAGTTTTTGGAATTAGTACCTACAAATGTTGAACTGAATAAATGTTTTTTCTATTATAATCATGGCTTTATTATTAATAAGTACCCTGTTAACTCTGATTAATGTGAAATTCTCTGTTGGAACTCTTCTGTGCCTCTTCAGTAAAAATGTAAGAACTCAGTAATTATCGCATCTACAGTAGCATGTCCTTTGAGTATACTGAAGCTCAAAGGCCAGCAGTGATAAACAGCTTCTGCGTACTTTCTGACCATTTTAGTTAAAACTGTTTAATTAGTACAACACAACGATGAACAGAGGGACTCATTTTACTATGGGGAACTTCCTGACAAAACATTTAAACCGTTTTTCAATTTGTAATATCAGAGTTTAATAGCATCCCTAATATGGATTAGGAAAATGATAACATCTCCTTTATTTATTGTTCTGATTCTTTTACTTAAGCTTTTCATTCCCTAGTGGTAAACAGGGAAGGAGGCTAAAAGACTTGGCCTTGTTTACCCTTGCAATTTGAAGCAAAGAGTGCATATAACTGGTCTCTGTACGTAAACTTGGGATACAGAGTAATGGCAGGGCTGAAGGAAGATTTGGGAAAAGGTCAGCTACTGATGAAAGCACAAACATATATGAAATAACTAAGGTAGTTTGATTACTAATTTTCAACCTTAGAGTCATTGGAAAAACATTCTAGTGGAAATAATGGGAACTAAAGATTTAATTTTGAATTGGAAGTTTATATAATTATGAGAGGCTTTATGTGCTCTGGTTGCACATGGTAAGGGAATGGATTGAGAAAGGGCTGCTTTGTTTAGATGCTGTTAGAATGGAGACATGCCTTAATATCTGTATGAAGATTTTTTTTTATGCTTTCTGTTTAATGTTTTATTAGATACCCTTCCATTACTGACCATCTGAATCACCTTTTGACAGGGTTTTTTTTTTCTATTTTTTTGAACAATGCTAAACACTCAATAGCTGGTTTGGGGGGTTTGAGTATTTTTTTGGTGGATTTTTTGGTTTTAGGATTTTTTTTTGGTGAAGAATGACAGACGCTGTCATAATTTTATTCAGAAATAATCTGGTCGAATCTCCAGAGCATGTTTTTACTTGGAGGCAAAAGGATGGAAGACAGTTTAGAATACATTGGAATTAAAAATCCTGTCCTTTAGTCCCGTTTAGTAATCTTGCAGGCTCAGCATCAGCTCAGCAGTACCAATGAAGATACTGACCAAGTTAATTATTTTTTCCCTGTTAAAGTCTTCAAGAACTTAGTGCAATTAGGTTAGGTGATTACCTTGTCATTTATTTGTTAAAGTTGTTCTTCCCATTTTATTCTTACTTCCCAGTTTTGCGGTTTGCAGATCCTGTGGTCTTTCTGTGTGTGTAAATAAAAAGAAAAGGAAGGTAGTGTGGAAGTAAGACAAGTAAAAACTTAGTAAGTAGCATTTGCCTTGGCAATATTCCCCTTAATATTTTTCACAGTAAATCTGGAAATCTGGGAGAAGAAATTAGTTGCATCTGGTACTGATAGGAAAATTGAACATATTTGTTAGGATACCATGTTTTTATGGTGATGCTTGTATTAGTAACTTCTTCAAATTAGTGTCATAAGATTAAACTCCTAGTTTTATATGCATGTTCATATATATGCTGTGTCCAGCATGTATATGACACTCCCTGCAGAAGGCAGTGGGATTTTTTTCTTGTTTAATCAGTGCACAGGTCCAGCTTGTAAGGGTAGGAATCCCCTACTCTGACATTAACAGCTAGTGCTAGGCAGTTGGGTGCCTGTCTTCACCATGGACGAAGAGGACTGTGCATATACGGGGAAGCCAAGTGCTAAAGCAGAATGGTAGCAAATTAGTCTAATCAGTTAGTTTGAAGATACCTGTTACTTTTCTGTGGATGAAATAACTAAAATTATTTTAATAAATCAATTTTATTTAAAATGTTTAACTTTGGGAATTACAGAATTTGAGGTTGCAAATGAAGTGTCCAGCGGGACTTTCTGAAGTAGGTCTAGCAGTCAACATCCATCATGATTTGTTTTGCTCCTATAGTGCCTTTCATTATAGCTCATTTTCTATGTGGAGTCAGGCTTTCAGTGAGCAATCTGTTTGATCAGAGCTGTCTTCTTAATACACTCTTCCATTTTGAATTCTGCACTTTATGTGCATATGTTTCTTTCTTTCATGGATTACATAAATATTTGGGTGCACGGTTTCAGCTGATTATTTACTACAACTCTGTGGTGTGAGCTTGTGCTTACTTTTGCTGAACTGATTTTTCTCAGAACTTCTACTTTGTGTAGTAGCTCTTGCAGGACTTAAGTCTAGGAGAGTTGTGTGAATTTACAAATTATGGTTTAGACATCAGAGTCCTTGGTAGTTGTGCTTTGTTACTCAAAGTCAGGAACAGATCTTCCCTCTGCTTTGGAGAGTTGAAACAGACTCCTGAAGGAGATGGGGCTGGTATTTGAGAAGCACAATGTTTTAAGGAAGGAAGAAATACAGAGAGAAAAACCCTTTCTTGAGGATTAAGAGGTTTTTAAAGTTTTTAGTTTCCCCTCCAATTAGTTGACAAAAGGAGACGTATAGCACTAGGCTATAGTACTTTCCCCAGAAATTTAACCTGGCAATTATACCATGTTGTCTTCACCCCCTCCCCCTGCAGTGGTCAGTCAGCTTTTGACAGACATATTAGATATTTCTTCCTTTTTAGTAGCTCTCTAGTTTAGGTGTTACTGTTTGCACGCTCAGGTTTTTATGGAGTTGCCCTTGCAAAAGTAATTTGATGCTTTCCAGTCAGAGGACAGCAAGATTTTGGTAACTTCATATGGGTAGGTCAGTGAAATGCAAGTCTTAGCTAATTGTGTTTGCTCTCTGTTTTGCCAGGATAAGATGGCACCAAGCCCCATCTAGGATTGCTATTTGATGTAGTTCTGAGTTCCAGTCAAAATACCAGCTTGATACTTTCTTCATATCACTCCTAAATCATATGCTTAGGTAAAAATCAATGTACATGCCCTCAGTGGTAAAAGGTCTATTGTTTATTACTAGAGTGAGTCTGCCCACAAACCTTGGAGGTGCCTATTAATTAAAAAAAAACCAAAACACCAACCAAAAAAAAAAAAAAGTTGCCTTTTAGGCAATATGGTCAAGTTTTTTTAAACAGGTGTGCTGTTTTGAGGTTATGCTATTACTGAAGTTATTAATACATTTAAAAGTGTACATCACTTGTCAAGGAAAAGTTTTCAGTGTAATGCTGTATCTATAACATTCATTTCTGATCTGAATTTGTTCTGTATTTCAAAAGAACAGAGTCGTTTTGCTCTGCCTGTGTGTCTCATTGATGTTGGTCACTTGGTTGTCTTACAAGAGTCTTTTTGAGAGGAAGATTGTACACAAATCCAGCTTCAGGAATAAACTTTCCTTTTAGGTGTTTCCTTCCTTTTTCCGTGTCTTGTTTGATTGCTAGAGAACTGTTGTTTACCTGCCTTGGTTTGGAATGTTGGATTTAAAATAAAACACAAATGCTGTCTCAGTAGGTATCTCCGCATAGGAGATTCTGGGTTTCTGTAGCTAATAGGTATTCATCCATTGTAGTGTGGATCTACTCAATTTATGAAGTTAGTCTGCTATTTTTTAAACCTAGTAAGAACACTAGTTGGACACCGATGTTTAATTTCAGTCACTTTGGCATAATATTAATTCATAGTTCTAAGCTTTTATTATATGTTTCTTTTGTCTTTAAGAGCAGTGTATAGTATTGAATTCTCTGAAGGCACTGGTTCGTTTTGAAATTTGCTGCACTACTTTGAAACTGAGTGAATTCTTTTTCTTTCAAATACACTCAGTACTTTAAGAAAAATAAATTTGCTTGATGAGCAGCCAGTTCCTTTTTACACCTTATTTGCACTCAGTTGTCTCTTATTATATAGTATAGTACTTCCTCTCTTCAGGAATGCTCGTGCACCTGTCCTAATTGTGTGCATTCATCCACCCAACCCTTCAGTTGCTTAGGTTGATTAATGCTTTTTCAGAAGGTTTCTGTCTCTTTAGAGTACTGATATAAGCGGGATCAATATCTCTCAGCTGTGTGATTTATAAACACTCAGAACATACTGACCCAAAAATTCGAGTTAGTTCTAGTTGCAAACAATGTGATCTGTGATGTCAGAGCGCACTGAGGGCTTTGCCCTGTGGTCAGTGATACAGGGACTGCTTGCTCTGGGAAGATTATCAACTAAATGGTGGTTTAAAGTTGTCTTAAATATGCAGCAGTTTATCAAATTATTTTTTTCCTTGTGAAGTACAGGTGGTCTAAAAATGTGAATGCTGCATTAAATAGATATCTTTGTATTGCTGTACCATCTGGAAATGACCAGTTGTTACATTGCTAATGTATTTAAGTACTGATGATAATGAATATATTATTCAAATCAACATCTTAAATGTCTAGGTCATACTATTTAACCTAATTGCTTGAATTTTATAATTTGAACCTATTTGAGAATTTGGTTACCATTTTTTAAAAAATGAATGTCACTTGCATTAAAAGTAAAGGAAAGTTGATGTCATGCAACACAAATACTAAAACAGTATACCTTGGGCTTCAATCTCATTAGATTTTTTCAAGTTATTCTAGCCAAAATAATATTTTGCATATCTTTTTTTCTTCCACGAGTGCAAATGTTGCCCTTGAGACTGGAAAAATTGTAAACAAGGGCTTTTGAGTCTTTGTGAAGGACTTTGTGAGTCAGCTGATGGGCAAGCTGAAACGAGAGAGACCTGAAACTCTGGCTTTGTAATATAGATAGGGCTGGAACATAACATACATCTCTAAATCCTAAGTCACTACAGACAGGTAGGCTGACATGTAAACCTGAAGTACATTTCAAAGCCTTATGATAGCTCTTTCTTCTGCTGTTTCACCTGTGGTAAATATGAAGTAGTTCCTCTTCTGTTGCAGTGTGTGCAGCGGTGTTGGTCATCGCAGAACTGCAGGGAGTGGTAATACCCCTCTCCTTACTTTAAAAGCCCAGAGTAAAAGGCAAAAGTTAGTTAGAAATGAAGCCTGAATGTAGCAATTGTTGATATGCTGCTCTTTTAGTAGTGTTGTGATTGTAGATATTTAGGATAATATATTCAATATGATTTGATATCCAAAGGTGCTACTGTTACTGTATTACTAGACTGTGATACTGCTGCTCTTAGTGCTTGATGCTGATGGAAGCACATAACTCTATAGGGCTTGTGAGTCTTGCACCCGTAATTGCTCCCAACCAGGTGGGCTTTTTAAGGTGTTTCAGGTGCTTTTCAGTTTTGACTCATTTGTCTTTTTATGCATTGCCTTCTTACAGTTAGAGCATAGACTTAAGGTTTAGTAATAGCTTTTAGCAGAAGTCACTTAGAGCAAAGGCAGATTAGACCTTAAAACACTACAGGAAATATTGAGTGCTGTACTTTGAGCTGTCTTCTGTGTTTCTGACCTGTTGTGCAGTTTTAGGTTTGAATTTTGCCAGTTTACTGTTTATGGTAGCTGTACATACATGGAGAAGAATTTTTGTAACAATGTTTCCAGAAGGTGACTGGAATTTTTAGTTTAATTTTTCACTTCAAATATGGTCAACACTAAGACGTCTATTTATTATTTCTTTTTTAAGAAGAAATAATTGTATAACAGCAAATAGGCATTGAGAGTTTCTAATCTTATTTTCTTTTAGACTTGATTGAAGTATATCACTTGAAGTCTATAGTAGAACAAGAAATGCTACCAGTTAGATAATCCTGGGTTTCATTCTAAATTTTGGAAGGGGGATTGCTTTTGTTTTGATGAAACAATTTCACCTTACTTTCTCTGACATGTTTCAGTATTTTCATGGCATGAAATTCTAGACCTAGTTTGGTAAATGAACCCCTAATGAACGTGAAGTAATATAAATTGTGTACAAAGCTATGACTAAGCATGATGTTTATTTAAAAAGTGAGGTGCTGTAGTTCTGCTTGTGACATACTGGGAGTATTTTCAATATATTTAAAGATAGAAAAAGGTATTTCAGAAGTTGATTTGTCTTAAATGAGGCAAGAATTCTGATTCACCTTCCCCTGTGAATTAATAAAACTCAGTTTGTTTTACTATGGAGCTCTTAGTCTATGAATGAGATTCCTGTTGTGTTACCAATTCTCAGATGTATGGAAAAGTTAAAGGAGCAAAGCAAAAATTATCTAATATTGGTTCTGATTATAGGTTACAATTTAGTCAGCTAAATTAAGCAATTAAAATCAGTCACATGAACGAAAAGCATGTTTATGTTTAGGAATGTTAAACACCTTAGTTTGTCACTCACTTCAGAAATTTAATAAAATGCACTTTTTCCCAGAATATCTTGCTTGAATATGGAAACTTTCATCACAGCTCTTAATTTGTAAGGCCTATCTTTATCCACAGAACAATACTGTGCATCTGTATCATGGGGTTTAGTTTCTTGGTGTGGTGCTTTACTGCTTTATTTTTAACTTTGCTTGTGAAAGAGTGCTATTATGGAGGAAAAAATAGTAATTGCTATTTATATAGTACTGCTTTGAGGTCTTCTGATTTGGAAGTGTGCAATTTTTGTGTTTCCTCCCTTCCCATCTTTCAAGGTGGCAAATAAATATATTTTTGCAACTTAGAGTTATAAAAGACTGAATAATTCAGCATAAAATCTGTTGCCTTAAAGGGGTGAAGAACTTTGTCTAAAACTCCAGTAACTAATAAAATAAAATAAAATGAAGTGTTTACTGAACACCTCTCCTTTGTATGAACTTGAGTATAACCTCAAAGCCCGTTTCTGCAAAGTCAGTTTTTCCTTTTGAGAGGAGGAAAAGTGACTGTATTTCTCTGGTAAATTAAAAACAGAGAATAGTGTCCCTTAAGTACAAGAACTCTCTTTCTGCTTAGTATTTGTAACTGTAGTATCACTATCTGCAATGGTGCTCCAACTTAAATGTATCTTTCTCACTTCTAATTACTGAGAAATGGAAGTAGTCTACAGCTAAATTGCCAATGTTAAGTGCCTTGGGTAATGTCATATGTAGTCACATCTAATTAAAAGGTATTATTATGGAAATTAGTTGTTGGACTGTATATCCTGAGGATCCTTTGTTACTGGAATATGAGTTTAATGATGTAAACTGTGAGGCTTAGAGGGCACTGCTGGATCCCACAATTAGGTTTTGGAGACCGATTTACACACAGCACAACTTGTTAATTCTCTAGATAAATGTGTCACGATTCCCAAGTAGAGCATGGAATTGAACAATTTTTACTCATCTCCTGGTGTTACGGAAACTGATGTCTTGTCACTGTTCTGAAAACCTCATCTTTGTGAATAGGATGAAACAGATTATTCACTATCTTGCTTAAGCATGCCTACTATTAGATTGTTCACAGGATCTGATTTCCTGAGAGAGTTTCTGTTAACAATCTTTCAATTACTGCTTAAAGGTTTTTATGACCACTTAAAGGAGGGAACTACCAAACGGTTCTGTGGGCCTTTAAATAATTGCAAATGGGAATCTAATGATAACAGAGATTCCCATTTTAAAACCATGAAATTGTTAATTTGTCTATCTTTACAGCTTTCTCACTTATGTTGATAATTCTAAGCAATTTAAAATCCAATTATTTCCAAAATACGACAGTAATTAGATTAGTGTTTTTACATGAACAGAACATGTAGCATAAAAAAAATCATTTTGAGGGATATTATTTTAGTTATTTGAAGTGGAATTGAAACTACCTAATTAATATTCTCTTTAAACTTGTGGCGTGAGGAAAAGGGTTAATGTTAAAAACAATATTAAATGGAAGGAATATGTGACTAGTTTATATTATTATGCACAAAACGTATTGAGAAAGCAGAGGTGAAGCAAATAGTGTACAAACCCTGTTTTTGTTTTTGCCCTATCAGGAGAAGAAACAATATTACTAATTAAACATGCTGAAAGAACAAATTGCTATTTCACAAGTAATACTTCTAAAGATAATATTTATACAAACAACTATACAATTCATAAACAGTAAAAATTAGTCCAGAAGTGGTGGGAGGGAGGCAAACCCCAAAATGCTTTTTGCTTGAGTGTGTTTGACAAGGCATGAGTTCTGTCTCTGGTAACTGATAAGGTCTCTGCTTTGTTGTTGTGTGTCCTTCTATCTTCTGTCTGCTGATCCAGCCAGCAGTGTTGTCAGCTCAGTGAGGAATGTCAGGAGACTGGAGCAAAAGGGACATTAAATGGTTGACACTGAGGGATGGCAGTAAATGAGATGGGAGCTAAATATATAGGTTTGTGACATTCTAGCAGCTGGCTAAAGTCCTGCTGTTTGTTGCTTGGGTGTACTAGCCTTAAAAAGGAAGAGAATGCATTGTAGCGCCGAGAAGAAAAAAAACAGCTGGTGGCTTATCTGTCAGCCCTAATGACAGAGAAGGTTAAAGAGTTTGGAAGGACAAATCTTGAAAGAGTGCTTTTATTAGTAACATAAAATTTTTAATTTGATATGAGTCGTTTTATGGAACTACTCTAAAACTTGGCTCGTTCAGTGCAAAAAGGCGTGAATGCTTCGTTTGTTGTCCAAATAAAATTACTTTAAAAATTTGCTTATTTACTTCTGATTCAAGCAGTTTGGTAGGTGATTTTTACAATAACTTACTTTTTATGTTTTCTTGCTCTTGGAAACAGTTTGATACTTGATTAAGTATCTTGGAGTTTAATGCTTAATTAAAAAAAAAAAGGCTTATTTTACTAATAAGTGAAAGCATGAATGCCCTCGAATGGTATAAACTTTATGTATCTTAATCCCCATCTTTATTAGAGAGATAGAAAAGTGCCATGTGATTTAAATATGATTTTATGTTTGATACACTTTTAAAATGAAAGTTAATGTTTAGAAAAATCTGTGTTTAATTGCTTAAAAGCTTCATATGTGACATGTAACTTGTAACTACATCTAGTTCTTGCAATAAAGGCTGTTTGAATGTAAGCTTGAAATAAAGTACAGCACCTTAGTCGAAAGATTAGTCCTGCTTGATGCTCTTTGCTGCTTCTTCATGTCTGAGATTTTTACAGTTTCTTCTCGAGAGCCTGTTTAGTTCTTGAACCCAAACTTGATTGTTACCACTGTCTTACAGCTGACTCAGAGAGGAGTGAAGGGCAAAACCTCATTTATGGCTCCTCAGCAAGTAAAGTGGTAATGAAGAAGCCTTTCTGTCCTCTTTTGTGCTCAGAGCAAGTGTCTGTGTTGGTGGCACTCTGATGCTGGCTTGAACAGGTCCCTGAAAGAAGCTGTGGGCTAAAGACATGAAACTGTAGTACAGGTTAAAAGCCTTTAGTGGAGGGCACTTTCCTTTTTTTTTTTTTTTTCTTTTTTTTTTTGGTTTAAGTGCTCCTTGTGCTGTGGCAGAATCTGACAGGATGGGAAGAGATCAGGAAATTCCAGATCTCCTGCTCTTAGGGGGAATTGGCCTGTCCCCTTCCTTAAAGTTTGTTGGAGTGTTTGTACAAGTGAGGTGTAACCAAGCAGCTTAGTGTCAGCTTTTAGAAGACTGCAGCAGTGATAGTTTGGTCTCATTTGTCTTAATGTGAAGAGCTGGTTTTCTTCCTATTGTAGGAGCAGCTTCTCCTTGTTACAGTAGTACTACCAGTGTGGTTTTCTATCATTTTGAGATGGTCTTGCATTAATTTATGTTTTTGTGTATGTTTTTCTTCTCTATGGTATGCAAAAGTTCAAGTGGACTGTACATAGCAGGATGATGCACCAGATAAGGATTTCAGGCCTTGAATAAAAAAGATTAGAGAGATTTGAGCTGCTTTGCTCAGGGAATTTGATGTATTGTGTTTAGGCAGATTTACTTTTTTTTATATACCTCTGTATAGAGAGATTTATGGCTGTGGAGCTGTACAGTAATTTGAAAATCTTCTCTTGCGTTTAGTACACGATGCCATTTCTGAAGTGCTGGTTCCCTTTTTTATTTATCACGGCAGCTCTTTGTGGATCTTCATTTTGAATTCTGTAACTTGTTTAAGTCAATGCCAATATTACCCATGTGTTACGTTATACAAAAATATCAAATATCAGCAGAACTTAGCTAATTTAATAAACTTGCCTTTATTCCTTCTACATACCTAATGCAAGTTTATTCATAGTATTAGCTTTTTTTCAAGTGATTGTTTCATTCTGCACTGTAAAAACCGGAAGCACACAGCTTTTATAGCTTTATGTTAGAGGTCAGTAATTTAAGCGTTATTCCTAAATTCTCTCTACCTTTGTAGTCTGTTATCTGACTTGCGCTGCTGCTCTTTAAAGGAACTTCTGCAGTGCAACATCTTCAATGTTTTGAAATTTCTGGTTCTTTGACAATATAATGTAAGGTCTTAGGCAGCATTCATTTTCACAAAAAACATAGATCTGCCTTTGGATTTGGATTGCTTTCTAGCTTCCATCTGAAGGTTCTGTTACCTTAATGCCAAAACTATGTGGTGGAGGTGTAATTTTGCTACAGAAAAATAAAAATGAAAACAGATTTATTATGCAATCCTTGGACAGTAAAACTTCTTAGTATTCGCTTAAATTTGAACTAAACTGTAAATCTCTTACCATAAGTGTTTACATCTTGGGTTAGTTTTTAGAAAATGAAATTGAATAAAATACTGATTAGATGTGGTAATTTGCCAAATCTAGAAGATTAGGAGACCTATTTTTTGGTATGCTGTTAGAATGACTGATCTTCAAACTGGCCGAAGAATTTGTGAAGAAATTTTGTTAGCTCTTCAGCAGCTGATCTGGGAAGACAAAGGCCCTTGAGATTAAAGGTTTTATCTTTGTGGTAACATAGAAATTTTTTAAAAAGTTTTTTCCGTCTGTGATAACACAGCTATACGTTGTGTTGAAAAAATAAAGTGGAATCTTCTGCCCAGAGGAGCTGAAAATATATTTTCTGGGAAGACTATGTTAGTGGTTCAATGTTGTTTCAATAGATGAAAATTAAGTTGGCATCCTAGATAACATTTTGAAGATACAGAATTTTGGATGTACAGGAATCACTACATTCTGAATTCTTATGGCTACATTTTGATGATAAGTTCTGACAGATGACAAACATGACAAAAGAAAACTGTATGTTGGCTTCTCTGATTAGTTGTAATGCATTCAGCCAACTAGGTGTAGCTACTGCTCAGATGGTTCTGTCACATTAATTAGAATTTCAGTGCTAAAAATTAAGTGTTATTTAGATAAATACCTAGCTATCATTGTATTTAATGGAAATTTTTCAATGCCTAAATGAAACAACACCAAATATTTAATTTGAATTTACTCAGGTCCCCTTATAAACTGCAAGTTTAGAATTTGGAGAAAAAAGTTGTATACTTCAGCGTATTATTTTTAGTTTGTTTTTTATCTTTTAATCTGTGCTTTGAGATTTCTTTGTTCTTTAATCAAGAAAGCTGTATTACCATTATTAAAATGACCTGGAAAGCTAGCCTGATTTATTTATGTATTTATTTATTTCATTTTTTTATAGATCTAGTCTAATGTATTTACATAAGGTTTGTAAAGCTGTTTGTCAGTTAAACATGCTCTCAAAGCCTTCAGCAGAGGTTATTAGAGGTGAATGATGTGGATTTAAAGGATTTAGTAATTCATTCTAAATCCCAGCTATACTTTTAAATGCATATTTTTTCTTTTTTCTTTTTTTTTTTTTT